>VMBQ01000986.1:9229-27852 GCA_007657795.1 Dreissena rostriformis | reverse complement strand
TGTCGCGCGTCGTATCGTGCGTCGAGCAAATGTCGCGTGTCGACCTAGGGAATTTTAGGTCGACAGGCGACATTTGCGCGACATTTGCTCGATATAGTGTCGAGTGTCATATTGCATGTCGCGCGTCGTATCGTGCGTCGCTCAAATGTCGAGTGTCGCGCTCGAAGGTCGACACACGACATTCAAGCGACATTTAAGCGATATTCAAGCGACACTCAATATGACAGTCGACAATTCAGTCGACAGTCAAGATTTTCTGCAATATTTTTTTTCTAAAACCCAGGGCGATATGCGACACTCAAATCTCGAATGTCGCATTGATTGTCGAATGTCGACTTCAAATGTCGAGTGTCATATTGAATGTCGCTTGAATGTCGTGCGTCGACCTCGAAAGTCGACACACGACAATCAACATGGCACTATCCGGATTCCGTAGTTTTCAGTCACATTGAGTCATTACTGATAACTGAAAGCCTTGTGAAAAGAATGTCTGAAATGTAACATGGGATATTTAACACTGTATATCGGTACTTATTCACGATGAAATGATCTACTGTCCTTCTGTTAAATGAACATCCCGAACTGCTCATTGATTACAAAATTATAATATTAACGGGAAAGATTGGAAATCCTTAAAAACAGTTACAAAACCGAATCTGGATATCTGACTAATTATCAGTGTTAAATACGGGTATCACGTTTAAACTGTCGCGTTTCGTGTTTTGCTCGAAAACGTTTACAAAACGTTTAAACGACAGTCAATATCAATATAATAAATATTTGGGTGTAAATAACGTAGCCGACTAGCCGTACGAAGAACATCGATGACGAGCTGCGAAATCCGGGTACTTGTGGTAAATGCGGGCACTACCGAATTCGACAGTAATTTATTTCTGATTGGTTAGCGGATGACACGGACATGAACGGAAACTAACGGAAAATCTTGGCTACTTTCTGAAAATCTTACAACTTGGCAACGAAACAGTGCATATGCCGCCATCTTAAAATATTTTAAGTGGTTGATTAGCAAAGTAAAGATCTACGGTAGCATGTTGAAAAGCAATATTTTAACCAAATTATATATTGATCACGTTTTTGCTAGTTAACTGATTTTTCAATTATTTTGTTTGCAGTCAAACAATATGCACATTGTATTGCATGTGCAAACTGCGTAAAAAAATTGTGGAGTGTCGTTTTCGGATACAGTATTTTTCGTCGATTTTACATTATTTTCGACGATCTTTAACTTGTTTTTAGAGAATGACAAATACACATGTGGTGATACGGATGGTATGGTTTATAATATTTTATGGTTTAAATAAGACGCCATTGCGCGAACGGGATATGCACTGAATATAACTTCCGGAAATAATTACTACTTCCATGATACTGATGCTTTTTAAACGGACATAGGGATACCGTTTAAACGGTAACGTTTCGTTTACTTCATTTCGGTTAAACGTTTAGAGAAATATGTAAACGTGATACCCTTAGTGTTGAACTTCCATAATATTTTGTGAACTAAAGCTATGTAACAAATCGTTCGATATTTTCAGCCCGTACTGCTTTGCAAGTGGTCCCAATAGCAGACTAAAACGACGTCCAACCACTTCTTATACGATGCAAGCGAATCATGAATGATACGTTAAAGGGACTTGTTCACAGATTTTCGGCATGTTTTGAAGTTTGTCATTAAATACTTCAAATTTAAAAATATAAACATCACAACTTAGGAGCTCCAATTTAAAAACAAGAATACAAGTAAACAAAGAAAAAAAAAGGTTAACCACACCAGGGCTCGAACCACTGACCCATGGAGTAAAAGCCAAGCGCCGAAACCACTCAGACATCCTTCTTCACCTGTGTGTGTTTGCGTGTTTGTGTGTGTGTGCGTGCGTGCGTGTGTGTGTGTGTTTGTGTGTGCGTGTGTGTGTTTGTGTGCGTGTGAGTGTGCGTGCGTGCGTGCGTGCTTGCTTGCGTGCGTGCGTGCGTGTGAGTAATTCAGAGTTTATGTACGGGTCGTCGTTGAGTCTTTACGACTACATTATGTGCGGACCTGACCATCCGTCTCCACATGGGTTGCCATTTATTTTATACTTTGTACAACCATCCACGTGTTGTTACAAAATATAACGATAACACAAGAAATCGAAATTTTTAAATCGTTTCGCGTCTGAGAAGCTTTATAATTTTATTAAATTCTAACGATGATTTTTCGTAAACGAAAGTGTAATTTCAGTGTAAGCCTGTGGCATTAGTGTTATTTCGCACACTGATGTATATTGTTAATTTATTTCTTGAATCTGTGACAAAACGTTGAAAACTTCTCATTTTGATAAACTATGAACAAGTCCCTTTAAAGTTAAAGTGAGTTTAAACGAAAGTTATCGCATCGCAAGTGCTGCCTTTGACGAAAGCCATTTTGCAAAGGTGAAAATATGTCTTCAAATACTATAGATAGCAAATCATTTGAACTTTTCTCTGATTTCGAAAAAACGCAATCGGACGAGTCTTTCAGTTCGGTTCGAGTATATATTTGCGAAACGATTTTGACATTTACTTTTTATGAATAATCGGTAACTGGCAGGGTATGCCAGTAAAAGCACAACAAACTTTAAAGGAGTGTCAAAATGATTGGTGTCGATTATTTAAGAATATTCCCGAAGAAATTCGATTCAGAATCGTGACAGAGAGACTAAAGTTTAAAGAAGGCAATCGTGTAGCTGGCAAAACTGACATACTATTGTGGCATGTTTAATGGCGATTGATATCGGAAGATGAACTTTCGTTGCATTACACATGCAAGCCGAGATTGCCATATCATTTTCAGATGAATCCTAATGAAAATAAAGTTTTTTTTTTTAAAGAGTAACACACTGAGGTTAAAATGTAAAATTCTCAAGCGGCAAAATTAAAACTATATTCATGTGTATATTATTTTCAGACACTGGTATAAATTAACATGAACATAAATGAAAATGGATTTTAATGCGTTTATTTAATGCAATTGACGATGCTTGCAGTTTGTGTTTTTTGTTAATTCATATTTAAAATTATGCAAATTGTTTATAATGAAGATGTTTTTCACAGTTATTGAACGAAACCAGAAAATATGTATTGATATAGCAAACAAAACATTAAGTCTGTAATTTTCTTTTCTAAATAATTTAAACTTCAAGCCGATTACATATGAGATCCAATACGAAACATTTTATTCATATTCTGTATTTACACCATATATCCTCTTTTAAAATGTCTTCTGATATACAATATAATATAACAGCGTGTACATTTTGTAACTTCGCTAAATAATTTAATAATATGCTACAATTGATTCTTTGTATGCATTATCTCACACGTAGTCGCATCATTATTATTGGTGACATATGATGCATTGCCAAATTTTCCTTTCAATATGCTTGATTGTTTGTTTCTTGTTCATCAATATACTGCGTGTTATTGTGCACCATCATGATAAAAGTGAATTACAAAAATAGTGCTGATATGCTCGACTAAACAGGGAGACGTTATTTAAATTGTATAGGTGCTATCAATAATTAAGGAACACAAAAATCCTATTTTACCTTGTTTATTAACAACTTCACGTGTTTTCATAGCTACATATGATCATTTAAAACTCTTTTCTATAACGGCATGTTATGCACTGCCGTGTTTAAAAAATCTTAGACGACATACTCATTTTCAGGTGAACAAACATTTTGGCTTTTCTTTTCAATTTGACATACCTTAACGATTTATATATACAGGTAAACAAACTCGTTCGGTCATCAGTATGCAAATGATGTGAAAGGTTAAAAATCATCAATATATATTGCTTTGATTCATAACAAAACAAAATAACTTGTATTTCATGTCTTCAATTCTCTCTACTCGAAATTTGAAGCATTAAACCGAGTAAAAATAATCCTCATTTAAATTTTAGTTACACAAGTATCATTCTCTTTTTATATAACATCTTAAAAAATAGGCATTCCGTGTTTGTAAACCTAATTTTACACACAATTTTACAAGATCAAAGTGTGATATATTTAAGTAACTCCAATTTATCACATGCCATACCCTGTTTCCCATGTAATATAACCATTACATATATTTTTATATTACACATGTGTAATATGCTTTTTAAGCGTTTTCATTGGCTTAGTTTTCGTTTATTGACCAATCGCATTTTGTTATTTTGCTGAAATGACGTTGCAACGTCAAATGACATCACGAAATGTAAACAACATTCGGGATTTATCATTATGTTTGCGTAAATATTTATTTCATTTGCTCATTTAAAAGCATGTGATAAAAAAATCTGACATTCGTTGTCATATCATACCATATTTTATTAAACTCGTCCAGGAAATTCGTTAGTAAGCTCGCCAAAGGCTCGCTTACTAACAAAATTCCTGAACTCGTTTAATAAAATATGGTATGATATGACAACTCATGCCAGATCCTATATGTATAGTCAAGTTTATACATTCTTTTTTGAAATAGCTCGATTCAAATCCTTGTCCTTGGAACATACCGAATGATGATCACTTGTTTACTAATAACTTCTTTCAATTAGTATTTTCTATCATTGATATGTTTAACACGAGAAGTTGTATAGTTTACTATGTTCAATAAATTCGGTTATGGTGTAATTTTTATGTTTGGCTTTAGATGATTTTTTTACATTCCATTTTAAAACTATTGTTTGTAACTAAAATAATAATTTCGAAATAAGTTCATTAATGTTGAAATGTCATCGAGTTAGATTAACTCTGCAAAGTGTCCCAAACCTAATTGGTTTCAGATCAGATCAGGAAATATTTATTGAAGCGAAAGAACGATTCAACGAACAACAATGTACATTGACAACCATAAAACGTACCAGACATAGCAAATGACGAAACATATATCCACGTTTCTCGAACACTAAACACGATGCAGTCAAAAATTGGTCAATCGGACTTCTTAAACTGACAATTAAAAAACATTTACCATTTCTGGTATTGCATTATATGTTAACGAGTGTGCGTTGTTGTTGTTTTTTTTTTTCAAATGGTTTTACGTTTTCCACTTCTCTTATTGTAAAAAAATTCATGCAAATATAGTTGTTCAGTGTAATTTCATATTTTTTGTTAGGCAATTCGAACAAATAATTATGCAACGAACATATTTACTAGTATTGTAACTATATTGTCATTTCCATTCGTCTTTTCCTTGCTGTCGTGCATACATAACCTGGTAGCGAGCGTCAAGTGGTAAGGCATTAAAAGTCTCGACAAACTTTGCTACGTTTTGGGTACTTGGTGTATAACATGGACGAGGTTTACTCGAATTAAGATAGTAAAAGGAAGGGAACCTCGTGAGGAATGTGATTGCTTCCTTTGCCGTATTAGACCAATTAAACAAAGTCGCCATCCGCAATATTTGTAGTGACATGTATAATTCCGTTGTTTCGTATGGTTTGTCGCATTCAGTATGCGTTGGCGTTACTATTTTCAAGTATTTCTTAAGCAGTTTATCCATGAAGTTCTTGCAACGGTTTACCAGGGCTGCTGCGTCGTATTTATGTGCAATGGCCACGAGACGACACGCATTTGTACCTGAAAAATATTCGTATCGTTATGAAATTATGTGAAGCACTACAGAATCGATATAATTATATATGTATATAACTCGGAATGCAAACACAACATTTGAGACCAGCACATATTTAAAATTACATAAAATTATGTTCTTATTATTGGAATGATTTGCAAAGTAAAGACACCAGCGATGTATGGTCGGTGCCGAGATGGAGAGTGTACCGATCAGAGACCATCGATTGTGTTTTTTGGCCCAAAAACTACAGAATCTTAATATTGTTATAAGCAGATAATGTGAAATGTAAATCAAACATTTGATAGCAGCTAGATGATATTATACAATTTTGGTCTGCATATTTTCAATTACAAGATCTCTTTTAAGTGGAATATTTGCAAAGAAAGACGGGATAGAAAGTTTATCCGATGAGGCTTAGACAATAAAACTACGGCGCACTTAAGCGACCCGTATTTGTGTTGTTGTTTTTTTGCCCAACCTGATTAACTTTCAAATAAGCAAAATTTTATAATTGAAAAAGCTCTACAACAGTTAAAATAACTTTGACATACAGTCCGATTAATGTAATCCACAACACCCTCTGTTTATGTTATATTTTGCAAAAATCAGAATTTAAGATAATTTGAAACAAACGTTCCCATAGTTTCATATATAGTTCAATACTGCTAATGTGTTTTACTTACAGATAATTCAACGGGCAATCAGGGCCGGTAGTCATTTTATATTTAATTTCCACCCTTATTCAAAATGGTTGCCATTTAGTTTTTTGGTATTATAACTTCGTAAAACAAAACTTAAAAGCAATAATGTTAAAGGTAAATCATTTGACTATGAGAAAATCAAGTTGTAATGCAAAAGTGCTTGTACAGCGAGCAGATGCAGTAATTCCTTCCAGTTTGCGAAAACTAGTTTTTTGGTAGACGTTGTTGTGACTTTGATCATTTATAATTTCAAAGTCGCAATAAATGTGTGTTACATATATAGTTTTGTGTAATACATGTCCATGATTGCGTAAGTTTTAATTTTACATGATACTGTTGCGTTATGATATCAATCTACCACGCTCGAGTAATGTTTATAACAATTCAATTTCGTCACATTGATATTAAATTAAAATATGATAAGTTATGTTTGCGACGCTTTTTTTAAGCAGAACTGGGGTAAATCCCAGTATGAAGTGAATGGCAACAACAACGAGATCTATTTACCACAAATAAAAAATCGTATGCAGCGACCAAATCGGGTTTCAAAAAATGGCAAAATCAGGATATAATAAAAAGAAATGACACACATAATCTCAATTATTCAGTTTTAAATGACGTGAAAATATACGAAAGAATGATGCATTTCAAATAAACATTAATCATGTTGACATCATAGTTGAAGAGTTAATTTGAAAGGCTAGTTTGGACTTTCAATTGCTCAACGATTAGTTTCTTCATATTGTTATATTAGTTCAATAAGTTTCATGTATACTCGTCATAATTAAATCATAATTCAATAATGAAATACATAAAGTTACGCTGTCTTCTTTGTGTTTAATGAAAACATCACGTTTTCTGTCGAACTTCTTAATTCAAATCGCTTTTAGCGAGTCTTTTGTTATGTATTCGAAGTAAGTTTGGGAACTTATATAGCTGGATATGCATAAAAATTATACAACAAAATGAACAAATACAAAAACAAAAATAGAAAAGACCGTAGCTCTTTATTGTAATAATCAATTTCCCTTTGAAAATAGATGCCTCGTATGTTTTATTCCTTCAAATGTCACCGTCTATCATCACCACCGGAAATAGTATACCAGCCCAAGCGAAAGTAACGAAACCAACCATGGAGAGCAGTGAGTATTTACCTAAATTCTCTCATAATTACTCGCTCCTGGATAACCAGTGCGTGTTAGGCATCTAACAGAAAGATTAATATGTTTAAAAATGTGTATCTATATTGCAATTCGTATTGATGAAGCGTTATTTACCCAAATTTATGACTGCTTGGTACCGGTTTGAAATTGGTACTTCTCGAAGAAACAGCTTTTCATTTATGATTACATGGTTTGTCATCGTGTATGGGGTTGATTTCTTATTCTTATATGCAATATATACCATCTTAACACTATTTCTGGTCTTGGTTTGATTATTATTCGTGGAAATATATTAAACTAAAATAACTGTAGTGTACGGCGAATAGTTGTTTATGGCAAAAGTCGTGTACGGCGAATAGCTAAAGTCGTGTACGGCGAATAGCTAAAGTCGTGTACGGTGAATAGCTGCAGCGTATTGGCATTTTAACACTAGTCTGATAACTGATTATAATCAAATACATAGTATAGTGAAAACATTCCCTTGAATGTTAATTCATTTGAATGTTTAACCCATTTCACCACGCCTATGCAGTAAACTGCTATTTTTTTAGTGGTTGCAAATACCATTTTCAGGCGAAAACTCAGAAATGGATGAGTCGCTGGATGTTTCCGGGCTTGAAGAGAGCATGTGCATTTGCAGTGCATTCGTGTCAGTGTGGGTATTACTCCACTGACANAGGGGGGGGGGCATAATTAAGAGTATAAGAGTATACTATTTGACGTTGACGTTTGGCAATTTAAACGTTCAAACTGACGTACCCTCCCCCAAGTTTAGAGTTCTCGCCAATGTCCAACCAGGGTACGTACTTAGTAATCAATATGACTTTCAAACTAATTATTACTTAATCACGGAAAATATGTGAGTTTGAAGGCAGAACAAAGGAATTTCTATAATTCGAATTTTCAATTTTTGAACATAAAATTGTTAACTGTGCATTTTTGTGTTGAGCATGGTTTGTTTTATATCAATTGGTAAATCAAATGCTCCAAGAAAACCACGTGTTTTACGCAGGGTTACGTTAAAGTCGACTTGCGTGCAATTCATGGGGGAGCACGTGCATTAGCCAGCAACAAAGACGCATTGATAATATTGCAACGCCAAGCAGTCTGTTCTCAAATTAAGATTTAAAAATGAATAAAGATGTCATTATTATCCCAAGAATGATGAAATTTAACGGGTTTTTTTAAGATAATTTATTTATTTCTTAAATTAAATTGCAATGACAAACTTTCTGCTATCAATCGATGATTTAAGAATGAATGAAACGTCATTTTTTTCTCCAAAAGAGCGTGGAAATTAAACGGTTTTTGAATGAGGCTTTTTTGTTGACGTCAGTATGTTTGTATACACATGTGTCTTGCATCTATATGCACATGACAGTAAAACGGAACACCGTAAACATGATTGTTTTAATGTGTTTCATTTGTTTCTGCATTTCCACGTGTTCCAAAATAGACGAATTGCACCCAATTAGGATACAAACATATCTCAAATAGGGGTTAATGTCACCAATAAATATAATCCCGTTCAGGGGTCCCCTTCTTCTGCATTGTGGGTTACCAAACTCAAAACTATTCGCCGTACACCATTTAATTTTATTTTGCTATACGCCGTACACATCAGATGCTATTTGCCGTACACAACAAAGTTTTTATTTGAGCCAAACATTTGCATACTAACTAGATTTTTGGGCTGAAACATTCAAAAACCGATAGTTTGTATAATTCTATTTGCATACCATTGAAAAATTCGGCAAAATTAGTATACTTTCCTCGAACAAAAGGAAACAAACATGTCCCAATGAACTTAACTTTCGGTACCAGGTAAGTGATTATTGATCTATTTCAACACTCGACTGTATTAATAAAGAACTCTAACTACTTACGATAGAAGTTTGATATGTCCACTATTAATTTGTCACACAGTTTTTGGAAAACGTTCGCGATAAAAATGGTAAAACTTACTCTTTCCACGATCACTACCTCTTGCGTGGTGTTTGCTTTCGCTTCGCTGGTATACTATTTCCGGTGGTGATGATAGACGGTGAATGTAAATCCCTCTGATTATACTGTTAAACCTCTATGTTTGCACTGCAGCAGGTTTACTTCAATACCTCTTAGTTGCTACTTTCATTTTTCAGAAGCCAGACTGGACCCGCCATTTTGCCTATGCTAGTAACGTTTAATAGGTACAACTAAAACCTCATTGTCAATTTAATTATAAGACCAAAGTTCAATTTCAAAATGACCAACAGTACAAATAATGTTTACCTTATCACAGATTGACGAAATGACAATTAAGTAATCTTTAAAACCGCTTCAAAAAATTATGATTATTGAAAATCGGTTTGTATTGATCGAAGGTTGAATTTAACGGGAATGTATGCTCTTAAAGTAAAACCTCATTATTTTGCAACTATATCGAACATGCAATAGGAAAAACTGTTAAATGTGAAACACACACCTCTCATTACGCACGCTCTGGCTACTTTAAAGGGATACGCACACAATCAGTTGATTTTGAGAGTTAAGTGCCAAACTGTTCTACTCGCTCATTATTTCTATATGAGATATGATAGATACACGCCGAACATTCGTCTAGCATCGTTGCAAAAAGCAACATTGCATCCCTATAGTTTTCAATTTGACCAAGGCTGAAGTAGAATTGCATTCATTCGAGTCTTTTGGTGGGAAATTTCTTGAACATTTTATTGGCTTTTGATACAGGTCGGTAAAGGCCAAGACCAGACTTAAACAGTTTCGCCGAAAATTCTGCATTAGGATGTACGGATACAAGCCTTGACTTAGATCGGTCCTATAATTGATAAATAATAAAATTTTCGAATGAAAACTAAAATCTTTAAAANAAAAAAAAAAAAAAAAAAAAAAAAAAACAAGTTATGTCAATAGATGCAACGTATAACGTATAAATGTACTAATGACACTGCAATAAAGTACGGTTAAAATATACAATATGATTTGGTTTCCAATATTGAACACTTATAATATAACTCACATGTAATTTTGTCATCGTCCCTGTATCGCAGCAATGAATACTCGAGAAAATCATCCTTACGGAAATCCTTTATTTTCTACTTTGACGTATTTCCTTCTTCAAATTTTCATTAAAACGTAGTCACGAAATCCGCTGAAATGTGATAAACACATGTCTTGGACATTAACAATACGATTGTGAGTGTGATGTCTTTCACGATTTGATCGGCATGTTAAAGATGTAATCGATTAGTTTCACGATTTGAGTACGATTTAACGAGAATAATATACTACAACTCGACTGACAATCAACTTTAATTAGTATTAAGATTTCATTACATGGTTATAGAACGTGGCGTTTTGTTTTTGCCTACAATGATCGACTTCGATCAACGGAGCTTCAAGTACGATCGAACCGGCTTTGTTACGGTGCAGTACGATATGATACGATGAACTGGATTATTTGATCGCAGTCGATAGTGTTAATTTCAGATGTTTTAACATGCAAAATGTCCAACTACTTACACGACTACTATGATCGACTTCGAAACGATAAAACCTGATAAATAGTGATAAGATCTAAAATGATAAGTGCACGCTTACAATCGTGGCACCAATTATATTCTGGGAACCTAGAATGATGATACGATGTGTTTTTTTTCATTTGAGATCTGTTTACGATAAGTCTATACATGGTGCCACGATCTGTACGGTCTGGTCTCTTGCTCAGCTACGATTATAAACGTTCCGCTGTGATTAATTCGAAAGGTACACTATATTGGGTCTCCCACAATGAGGACACGTTCCAATACTTTTATCAATAATTAGTGCACGCCGTTACGATATAATACGATTGCGATAGCCCTGTGTGTCATAATTTACCATATACAATCCGTCTGACAAGCGACTTCATTTTCTCTTGAGATCGAAACACGTCTTATCAGAAAGTGTTGTATTTCTTGCCGTCATGATGTCGAAGCACGATGACAAACGCTGTGTTGCACTTTGTTACGATGTAATACGATCTGCTACGATTATCCCGACTTACAATTCTGAAGTGATCATTAATCATCATCGCCATGCTAGGTTCCCAATGTCGAGCTATCCCCCAACGAATGTAACGATTGGCCACACGTTATTAATTATGTTCTTTTAATAACACTTTCGGCTTCAAACCGTTATGATACGCTTAGTTGCGCTCGGTTGCGATCTGTTCACGATTTGAAAATAACAGGTGTCACGATTTGCCATGGTCTGATCTTCAGTTCAGATAAGATGAACTCAGATCCATTAAGAGCGTTTCGACGAGTCCACGAAAGAGTCTCAATCTGTCACGATCATCGCGATCGGGCTCCAGAACTAGTACGATCTTGTACGATGTGATATTAACGTTTTGACAAAACATGTGATGTCTCACGAGTTTATTTATAATAACCCCATCGATTCAGGTTATTTTTGGTTGTACCGCATGTAAACTAGCGGAAAATCAGTTTCACTGAGTTCCGGATAATAACAACTCGCTTACTAAGTAAAAGAAATAGAACACATCTAGGATGCTTATGGTCGCGCATGGGACGCACTTGAAAACGCACAAAACACATTAAAGAATCATGTACGACGAATGGCTATACTTTAGATTTTAAAAAACAGCATTGAAGTTTTTATCGGTGTTTTCTAAAACAGAAACTGACTTTCAGTCACAGTAAGGACGTGATACAGTTGAGACAGCGGTATTTAATAAACCCATAACTGCAATATGTATTGCGCCTAATTGATATGTTATCGAAACGAAACCACACTGACGTGCGTCTTTCGTGGTCGAACATATCTAGCTTTCGAAAGTGTCAACAATGCTTGTTTTCGTAGTGTTACGTTCACATGACCAATAACAGGCTGGCAGTTATAAATCAAGTCAAATTTGACTTTAATGCTGAGAAAGTGATCTTACCGCGTTGCTGAGAACTTCTTCAGCGATATTCAGTATCGATATACATGTACATGTTATGTTGAATGCGGCGCTTTGCTTTTTATTAGAACTTCCAAATTAATATGAGTTAATATAACTTGATCCAAGTTTATATAATACATGTTTATGCAAAAATGTGCCTCAAGTTGACTAAATGTTTCCATAACGCAGAAACTGGTATTATTCTTACATATGGATGTCACATAATTCGTACAAAAGCATCTCAAATATTTAAATTACTATGTGTTGGTCTACAAAAAAAAAGATGTCGTGCCTCAGCCCGGCTATGGCGCTATACGTGTACTGCATTTAATGTCAAAGCGGACTCATAACTTTGCCTGAAACAATAAACTTCCTAAAAATAAGGAAATCTTAAATCTGGCGCTCACAATCTGGTAAAAGTTATTTGCGATAGAACAACAGGACCGAATGCCCAGAATGAACTTGACACCATATATGTATTATACCAAGGCGTATAACTAATTGAAACAAATTCTCACAAGAATGTGCTCACACAATTATTAAAAACAAGCAAATTTCTTGAACTTTATCCCACGCCAATTTCGAAATTTAGTGACAGACGAAATGACGGACGGACAACGCCAATTATCTATCCCTCCGCCTTTGGCGGTAATATAACAGTTCTTAATAACGTCTATATAGAAGTGTTTCTCTATGGCGACACTTTACTCATATAATGTTATCATATGTATGAACGTGTGAGTTAATTTTGTTTATCAAGAAGTAAATTTAGTGATTAATTATATATAATAAACGTTAATTGAGCACTATATGTATATACCGCATATGCAGACAATACGAACAAATACAGAAACGCACATCGCGAGCCTCGTTTTGGATTCAGTAATAAATTAGTGCGTCGTGATAAACTTGGGAATGTTATCTTCGTCAGCATAAAGGATTTTATGACAGATCTTTGATGTTTGTATAAGCAACGTAGAATAAAAGATTATCAAGGCGTAGTATATCAATTTATGTTATACCTAATGATAAAATATGACATTTCTGCAGTGAAATAACAGCAGTGAAAATAAAGAAATTGTTATTTTCACCGGTGAAAATAACAAATTTTCGCTGGAATAATAACTTCATTTCGTTAACAAAATGACGTCATTTCGTCAACAAAAATTAAGTCATTTCAATGTATTGAGGCACCCACGGGAGACAGGGTAACTTTTCAGCGAAAGGGAAACAGCTGTTAATTATTTTCTTGAAAAAGGGGCATAAAAGAAGCAGAAAATGTGTTCAAATCAGTGTGAGATCGTTTGTTATTTCACTCGTGATCATGGAAAAAAAAATATTTTCTATGATCACTCGTGAAATAACAAACGATCTTACACTGACATGAACAAATATCCTTTATTTATTTGCTTGAACAAAGTAACTTTGCTCTGGCATTCATTTACAAGACTGATGCTGCTATAGTCAGATACCAGTTTTGCCACGAATAGTTTAATATATAATAATTTTAGATTATTTAGATAATGTATCAACATGTTTCTTAAAAAATGTGCAATATGAACATTACTCAGTTATGAATTTCTTCTTAAATATGTATTCAAATTGATCCACAATGAAACTGCATTACATCAGTAATATAAGTTTAAAACAAGTCACAAAATAAATCACTATCAATTTATGAAAATCATAAAACAGCAAAACACATCTGAATTTGCATAAAATAAGTATCCGGTATCTGGTTTGTCAACGCATGGCACTTTTTACATAGTCCGAGATGAATACTTGTGGAATGTCCGTCCGTTCGCGAGCATGGAACTGTTCACGTTCCCGTGGGTCTCACATGGTTGCTGTTCGCTTTGTCTATCAATCCCAGTCGCCCCTTCATAATCTTTTCGCGAACTTCTCCAGGCAGACTTTGAAATATCGTGAAACACTCACACTCTTTAAAAATGGTGCTCAAGTATACTACAGATGCAAATTTGGATGCGAGTACAATGGCTTCATCGGTAAGTTCTTCAAATCCCAAGTAATTTGACGTTTGGAGGATTTTAAAACAGATATTTGCTTTTGAGAATTGACTAAAGTTAAGCATAATTGTTGGATCTTCTGTCCATAAGCATTCCTTTAACCAACTGTTCATGATCGTTTTGCACTTTTCGATCAGGGGTTCCGCTTCATATTTGTGAGCAATCACAACGACACGCAATACATTGTCCTCTAAAACATATAGAAATATACATACTTTGTGCGTACTTTAAAGAAAATGTTTCCTCTAGCCATTGCATAGGGTTTAATGGTTTACTATTCCATCAAGGCGTTTTAATATTCGTTCTTTAACCCTGTCGGGACTCCGTCGGTTTTGTTGTTGATACATCAATAGAAATTATGCAAGAAAATCATGACAGTTTCTTTCACCAGCAAGCTTTGTACGGGAACATAAATTATTAACTCGAATCATTATAACATTTTGGTTACACTATAGCTAGGTTTACAATAAAGTTCGATACATGATAATAATGACGGGTATTCACAATGATTCAGCATGTTAAGGAGAGTTCAAATCATTTCATTGAGGTACATATTTAAATAAACGTGATGACGGTAACTTCGAACTTTACGACTTACTCGTAATATCTTTCATAGTCCCTGGATTACAGCAAAGCAAGAATTCCAGAAAATCTTCCCTGCTTATGTCTTTAATTTCCAGTTCTGATGTTTGGGCTTCTTTGAAATCATTTTGGAACATCGTTAAAAAAACTTGTGAAACATGCCCAAGAAATGTTTTAGACACGTACAGATTTTCTTCGCAGTTTTCAAATATTATCGTGATTTCATCGGCGAACTTTCCAGGATGTTCGAACGGTTTCCTTACATCAGCCATGATAAGTTAACAGTATTGCCTATTGGTTTGAAAAAAAAAACACAAGCAAAATTGTTTTAAATAAGCTTTGTATATATTGGTAAAGTAAAGTCCTGAAGACGCATTCCGCGCTTGAATGTGTAAACTGTTTTGTATTTGAACTACACGCACGCTTTACACAGCAATTTTAAACGATAATTGATGTTAAAACACGAAACTACATGTATAATTCTACTGACATAAATGAAACTTGAACGCCTCTTACATGTGTACAAATTGCAAACGAGCGTATCCACGGCGGTCATGTGATTCAGCAAAGATTAATTCATCCACAAATGTATAGAAACATACAATCACAACCCATTTAGAAACGTGACGACCTTTATTAGTTGTGACATAGTCGAGTTTTAAAAAGCAAATCGATGTTGTTTGTCTGGTTGAACAGCAAATTTCCACCCAATAAAATCGCTTACGACATCAAACGATTGCTTTCAACATATACAAGTTGCTTAAATAACTAAACATTGCCTTTTGAAGATCAAATAGATAAGTGAGCATTCATCAAAAGGAGCTGGAACCAATGCACATTTGTGGCGTGTTCTGAGAAAACTGGGCAAAATGCTTGTGCGTAAAGCAGTCCGCACAGGCTAATCCGGGACGACACTTTCCGCCTAAACTGGATTTTCGCTAAGAAGAGACATCATTTAAACGAAAAATTCCATAAAAGCGGAAATTGTTGTCCCTGATTAGCCTGTGCGGACTGCACAGGCTAATCTGGGATGACAATTTACGCACAAGCATTTTGCCCAGTTTTCTCAAAACACGACACATTTTAGAAATTATTCTCGGTTTGATAAATACGGTATCCTATTGATAGTGTACATTTTATTTTTAGAGAGAGTGTATGGTAATGGTTCAGCGCGAAAAATTGCACGGGTTTCTCGTTTTGGGGAGTTTACGAGTTGCAAATCTATTGATTCGCCATTTATGGTGTGTAATTGACGTGGACAAGTTATGGACAAGGAGAAAGAATGGATGGTAAACCCGCCCGTCTACCCCTTAATGAACATGTGTGTGTGTGTTAAAATAATCGGCTACAATAGTTGTATGTGTGTAATGTTGCAATGATAAAAGTCGATAATTAGTTTATTTTCAGTCGAGACTTTTAGGTCATGTGACGTGGGATCCGAACAGGGCCCAATTCCTTTACTATGAAAGTAAATTGATGATAATTTGCATTAAAGGCTCAAGCAGTATTCTTGATTATTTTGTTCTTTCCTTTTCTTCATATTGTGCTTATCGGTCATGCGAATTTTAATTATAAGTTATCATATGTGTCGTGTTCTGGGCATAATGTTTGTGCGTAAATTGTCATCCCAGATTAGCCTGTGAAGTCCGCACTCAGGGACGACAATTTCCGCTTTTATGGAATTTTTCGTTTAAATGATGTCTCCGCTTAGCGAAAATCCAGTTTAGGCGGAAAGTGTCGTCCCGGATAAGCCTGTGCGGACTGCACAGGCTAATCTAGGATGACACTTTACGCACAAGCATTTTGCCCAGTTTTCTCAGAACACGACACATATGTGTAGTATACTTGGCATTTTTAAAGTCAGACTTCCCGGAGATAATTCTTCGTGCATTTTTATTGAGTTATTAGTATGTTTAAATGTCCGCACATTGAAATTGTAAGTGTTATCATTTTTGGTTTGTTATGGAATTAACGTTTATTGTAACGTCGTCGTCGTCCAATTTCGGCCAAGATATAATTGGGACAAATGTTTTGATAAATTTGACAATTTCATGGACAAAACATGCAGCCTCTAGAGTATTAACAATGTAAATGTTGACGACGCACAGCACACAACAAACAACAGAAAAAGGCGATCAAAAAAGCTCACCATGAGCATTTTGTGCTGAGATGAGCTAAAAACATCAACGGCCATAAGTCAGCCGAAATGTTTTGCAACCGAAATAACAATCATATACACATTATGGTCATTCAGCTGTAAAAGTTTGAGTCATATCTGCCATGAAGTTTAAAAAGGGTTAAAAACACTATTTGTTTTTTAGCTCACCTGATTGCTCAGGTGAGCTTTTGGGATCGGTCTTTGTCCTTCGTCCGTCCGTCCGTCCCTTCACATTTGGTTTGTAAACACTCTAGAGGCCACATTTCTTGTCCGATCTTCATGAAACTTGGTCCGAAGATTTGTCCCAGTGATATCTCAATCGAGTTCGAAACTGGGTCATGCTGGGTCAAAGACTAGGTCACTAGGTCAAAAAATAATACTCTTGTAAACACCGTAGAAGTCACATTTCACGCCCAAACTTCATGTAACTTTGTAAAAATGTTTGTCTTAATGATATGTTGGTTGAGTTCAAAAGTGGTTACGGTCCGTTGAAAAACATGGCCGCCAATGGGCGCGGCAGTTTTCCTCATATGGCTATAGAGAAACCTTGTAAACACTCTAGAAGTCACAATTTTTGCCCAATCATCATAAAACTTGGTCAAAACATTGGTTTTATTTATATCTTGGACAAGTTCGAAAATGGTCCAGATCGTTGAAAACACATGGCCAACAGGGGGCGGGGCAGTTTTCTCTAAATGTATATAGTGAAAACATGTGAACACTCTAGAAGTCACATTTTTGTTCCGATCTTGATGAAATTTGGTCAGAACATTTGTTTCATAGATACGTGAGTAAAGTTCGAAAATGGTTCCCGTCCGTTGAAAAACATGGCTGCCAGGGGGACGGGCAGTTTTCCTTATATTTATGAAGTAAAAAAGGCTTGTGAATAGTCAAGAAGTCACATTTTTTGCCCAATCATCATGAAACTTGGCAAAAACATTGGTTTTATTGATATCTCAGCCGAGTTCGAAAATGGTTCAGATCGGTGAAAAAAAACATGGCCGCCAGTGGGCGGGCAGTTTTCTCTGTATGTATATAGTGAAAACATGTGAACACTCTGGAAGTCACATTTTTGGCCCAATTTTTATGAAATTTGGTCAGAACATTTGTTTCTTAGATACGAAAGTTGAGTTCGAAAATTGATCCGGTCCGTTGAAAAACATGGCTACCAGGGGGGCGGGTGGCACATTTCCCTTATATTTATTAAGTAAAAAAAGCTTGTGAACACTCTAGAAGTCACATTTTTTGCCCAATCATCATGAAAGTTGGTGAAAACATTGGTTTTATTTATATCTCAGATGAGTTCGAAAATGGTCCTGATCGGTCAAAAAACATGGCCGCCAGGGGGGTGGGGCTGTTTTCCTTATATGACTATAGAGAAACCTTGTGGATACTCTAGAAGTCACATTTTTTGCCTAATCATCGTGAAACTTAGTCAAGACATTGGTT
>VMBQ01000985.1:202357-217090 GCA_007657795.1 Dreissena rostriformis | reverse complement strand
CTCTCATCACACCCTTGTCAGCTCACCTCATATTTACCTAGACATTGAGACTAATTCAGAAGGTCCAAAATTTTCCTTGACAGTAGAAATCAACTGTTCAGAGAACATCAATACTACTTACTAAAGAGCATTATTACATGAATTCAGAACTTAATGCACCAATAAATTGATAGTGATAAGGCTTCCACTGGGGGTGGGGGGGGATTAGCGTTTATTGAAGGCATCATTACATGAATTCAGAACTTTATGTACCAATAAATTGATAGTGATAAGGCTTCCACTGGGGGTGGGGGGGATTAGCGTTTATTGAGGGCATCATTTTGTTAGTTCCTCTTTTGTATGTAGCCAGTCAACACTTTTTGGAATGTCTGAGCTCTACATTTGTGTCAATGAGATATGTAGGGGTATTTACCCTTTGCATGCTGGGATATTTGTCGTCTTCTAAAATGTCGTCTGCTGAATTTCTAAAATTAGCATTTTATTCGATTTTTAACCAGGTTTTCCGAAGAAAAAACTGGTAATTAGATTGATGTTGTCGGCGGGCCGGCGGAACAATGCTTGCCCGGGCCATAACTATGTCGTTCATTGTGATATTTAAAAATCATTTGGCACATTTGTTAACCATCATTGGACGGTGTGTCGTGCGAAAGAATTACGTCGATATCTCCAAGGTCATAGTCACACTTTGAGTTCAAAGGTCAAATATGGCCGTAAATGAATTTGCCCGGCCCATAACTATGTCGTTCATTGTGATATTTTAAAATCATTTGGCACATTCGTTCATCATCATTGGAGGGTGTGTCATGCGAAAGAATTATTTCGATATCTGCAATGTCAAGGTCATACTTTGAGAAAATAGATTGAATTTGACACAAGGGGGGTAACTAGGAACAATCAGTATCAATGCACATTTTGAGTTGTCTCCCTTTATCAGACTTTTTTTTTCAAATTGAAAACCTGGTTTTGTGACAATTTTGTCCCTTGTTTTTCAAAGAATACTATCAGAATAGAAAACAGTTTGGATCCTGATGAGATGCCACGTTCTGTGTCTTATCTGGATCCAAACTGTTAACAAAGGCCTTTAAAATTCGGTTCCAGCGCTTAAAGGGCTAATCACCTTCAAATAAAAGCTGTAGTTTGTTAGCTCACACAAGTACAAAGTGTAAATTGTATCATTTATAACAACAAAATTACTTCAAAGTGACATTTCTTAAGTAGAAGTATAGTACCTTCAAGAAACTGGGAGTGTATGGATAAAATAATCAGAACTTGAAACCGAAAGATTATCATGAGGACTTCCGTGTGTGTAGTGGTGTAAGTAAACATTTTGATAAGAACAAGACACTGAAATCATTTTTAATCTGTTTTTTTTTTTTTTCACAGTAAAATTAAATGATTGGCTTTTCAAAGCTTAAAGCTGTAATGTAGCAGGTTGGGAAAATGACAACAGGAAATATTGTGAATATCCATTAAAGCAAGGTTTTATTAAATATAACAGTTTCCAATTTCTTGGTTAAAGAATTACAAAGCATTCTATTTATGGCAATCTTCAAAGCATCCTGAATGGGCGAGTAATTTGGATATTGTATTTGATTGGACTAATTTTGAATTTAAATTGTCAATGCCAGCAGGAGAGATATATTTCACATTACTGGTCCTGGTCCATTTTCATGTCCCCATGGAGTAAGAGGCATTCATAACAACACTTGTCCATCCATAGATCCATACGTCTGTATGTCCTTATGTCCTGAAGATTGTGTTTTCAACTTCTCTTTAAGGTGGATTTCAATCAAATTCCTGAACCCGGCTAAAGTTTATACATGTATCCTTATTTTTAGCTCACCTGAGCACAACGTGCTCATGGTGAGCTATTGTGTTCGCCTTTTGTCCGTCGTGCGTCGTGCGGCGTCAACATTTACCTTGTTAACACTCTAGAGGTCACATTTATTGTCCAATCTTCATGAAACTTGGTCAGAACATGTGTCTCAATAATATCTTGGACGAGTTCGAAAATGGTTCCGGTTGGTTGAAAAACATGGCTGCCAGGGGGCGTGGCAGTTTTCCTTATATGGCTATAGTAAAACCTTGTTAACACTCTAGAAGTCACATTTTTAGTCCAATCTTCATGAAACTTGGTGGGAACATGTGTCCCAATAAAATCTTGGACAAGTTCAAAAATGGTTTCGGTTGGATGAAAAACATGGCCGCCAAGGGGCGGGGCAGTTTTCCTTATATGGCTATAGTAAAACCTTGTTAACACTCTAGAAGTCACATTTATTGTCCAATCTTCATGAAACTTAGTCAGAACATTTGTTCTAATGATATCTTGAACGAGTTCGAAAATGGTTCCGGTTGGTTGAAAAACATGGCTGCCAGGGGGCGTGGCAGTTTTCCTTATATGGCTATAGTAAAACCTTGTTAACACTCTAGAAGTCACATTTATAGTCCAATCTTCATGAAACTTGGTCAGAACATGTGTCCCAATAATATCTTGGACGAGTTCGAAAATGGTTCCAGTTGATTGAAAAACATGGCCGCCAGGGGGCGTGGCAGTTTTCCTTATATGGCTTTAGTGTATAGTAAAACCTTGTTAACACTCTAGAAGTCACATTTATTGTCCAATCTTCATGAAACTTAGTCAGAACATTTGTTCTAACGATATCTCGGATGAGTTTGAAAATGGTTCTGGTCTGTTAAAAAACATGGCCGCCAGGGGGCGTGGCAGTTTTCCTTATATGGCTATAGTAAAACCTTGTTAACACTCTAGAAGTCATATTTTTAGTCCAATGCTCATGAAACTTGGTCAGAATATTTGTACTAATGATATCTGGGCTGAGTTCGAAAATGGTTGAGATCCGTTAAAAAACATGGCCGCAAGGGGGCGTGGCATTTTTCCTTATATGGCTATGTAGTAAAACCTTGTTAACACTCTAGAAGTCACATTTATTATCCAATCTTAATGAAACTTGATCAGAACATTTGTTCTAACAATAGCTCGGCTGGGTTTGAAAATGGCTATGATTCGTTGAAAAACATGGCCGCCGGGGGGGGGGGCAGTCGTCCTTATATGGCTATAGTGAAAACTTGTTGACGCTATATAATAGCCACATTTATTGGCAAATCTTCATGAAACTTGGTCAGAACATTTGTCCCAATAAAATCTTGGCAGAGATTGAAACTGGGGCATATAAACTCAAAAACTTGGTCACTAGGTCAAATATAAAATAAACATGTTTAAAGTCACTTTTTTGGTCCAATCTTCATGAATCAGCTTGCATTTTTTCAGAATAGTCTAGTCCTTTTGCTCTCAGGTGAGCGCCTTAGGGCCTGATGGCCCTCTTGTTTTATTTTTTTTGTTTTTTTGTTATACCACATTTATTTAGCGCCCTTTTCACACTTGAGATGTGCGTTCAAAGGCGCTTTACATTTTTGCCCTGATCACTGGGTCATAAGTCGTCCGTTATCTTGGCGCAGTATGCAGCCACAGCACGGTTTATGGCCCTCACAGGTACCCATTTATACACCTGGGTGGAGAGGAGCAGATGTGAGATAAATTTCTTGCTCAAGGAAATTTCAGTGGTGGGGGCGGGATTCGAACCCAGGACCTCTCGATCCCAGCGTCCTACCACTAGACTACTGCTCCCTTAATACCAAACATAGATTAAACCCTCCAAACAATTCTGGTTTTTGTTTTGGCATCCTCCTCTCTGTGTCAAAAGTGTGTGCAAGGGGATAAAGGTGTGATTGAACTTATAAAAACACTTGCAAAATAATCTAATTGTAAAAATCGCAAACCAATGTAAAAGTACATTTGCCTCATGGGTTAAGCATACTTACCTGTTTAATTTAGCTCAATCTATCCTAATTATTGAGTTGGGTTCTTATATTTTCATTTCTTAGAACATCAGAACAAATCTTCAGACACACCTATACTGAAAGAATTGCATTAAAAGCTGTACAATAGATCTTAATATTAGGTATTGATTTTAAAGATATGGTGGTTGATCATTTTTTCTTTAGAAACGACAAAGCAACCAGGCATTAAAGAAGTATTTCTAGGTAGCAACTAATTCAAATGTCATATTATCTGAGTGTGTTCTCTTTGAAAAAGAAATATTGTGTATGTGCAGGTCGATATTATTTGACTTTCGGCTACATCAAATATTTACTGATATATTGATTCGATCATGGCCTTTTTAAAGTACAAGAAACTTGTTTGTGAAAGATAAATGTATCATAGAGATTGTAACTCGTACTTATAATTATATGTGTTTTAATAATTATCCATACAGAAAATGATTATAAAGACACACAGAGAAATTATTTCTTCTCAAAACTGGAATCCCCTCTTTACTGGAATTTATATAAGTCTTATCATAGCAGCTTTAAGTCAATACTCTTAAAATGTTTAAAATAAAAATTTTCAAGAATTATTCAAGCATTTTCAGAAATAAATATTATTAAAAGCAAACTGTTTTCTATTGGTTGATGGGCAGCTTTTTAAATGCAATTCTTTCAATTTGTGTGGCATCATAATTGTGAAATAAGAAATAATTGCACTTACCTAACACTTCAGTATGTTGAGAAGTATAAAACAATTGCTGAACAGGATATGTCATGGTTATATATAGCTTTAATTTTTAATGTTAACCCTTTGCATGCCGGGAAATTTGTCGTCTGCTAAAATGTCGTCTGCTGAATTTCTAAAATCATCATTTTCTTCACTTTTTTTCAAAGATTACTATCAGAATAGCAAACAGTTTGGATCCTGATGAGACGCCACGTTCTGTGGCGTCTCATCTGGATCCAAACTGTTTGCAAAGGCCTTCATAATCCGGTTCCAGCACTCAAAGGGTTAATCTATCTTATCAGTTACACTTAAATTGTCAGCTTTAATGATTGGACCAATATTTTCATCAGTTATTGACATAAAATGTACATCAAGTCATGAAATGCATCGCCGATGTCTCCGTACTTGTATATTGTAATTAATATACTCCAAGCGAATGATCGTAAAAACAGAAAAACCAACCGCAAAAATTCGGTTATAAGTAATTAATCTATTCCTAAACCGCATGAATTGTTCTTTTAATAGGCTTGAGTCATCAATGTTGTAAATATTATTGTTGTTTACCTCACATCCTGGTGTGATTTTACATCAAGATACTGGTCTTTGCTGTATCAAACTTAAAGGGACCTTTTCACTTTTGATAAATTGACATATTTGAAAAAAAAAATGTTTCAGATTTGCATTTTCGTTGTAGTTATGATATTTGTTAGGGAACACTAATACTTAACATTTACCATGCTCCAAAATATCCATTATATGCATCTTTTGACAATTTAAAAACCTGAACATTATAAAGCGTTACAAACGCGAAACTATTGCATAATTTGGAGTGTTCTGTTGTAATCGTTATATTTTGTGACACTATGGTATTGCTTATATAAAGTATAAAATACACCACTCACTGTATGAGCATGGATGGCCAAGTGGTGTAAGCGTTGACTTTTACTCCAGGGGTCGGTGGTCGGAGCCCAGTTGCGGATTACTTTTATTTATTTATTTTATTTTATTTTTGTATTTTACTGGAGCTTTCGTGTTCCAATTTTTACATTTATCAATTTAAACCATTTAATGACAAATTTCAATAAATGCCAAAATCTGTGAAAAGGTCCCTTTAACATCAAGATACTGCTTCTATCCTGTATAAAACTTTAACATTTCCTTGCAAACGTAGTTTTCCTTATAAGATTAAAGTGTATTTAAATTGCTACTGATTATATACCTTGACTTTTGATCATGTGACTAAATACTGTGGTCATGTTGCGCAATAGGGTAAAACGTTAACAAAAATTGTACAGTTGACTTGGTGGTGTTATCGTGTGGCCTGGATCAATTTCAGCCCATATAGGGTAGCTTATTCAAATACAATTTGACTTAAGTTGATAATTGACAGTAAAATTGTGGGAAAGAAACACACATTGAAAAGGTTTTGGGATCAGGAATAGAAGTGGAATTAATTTAAGATGCTAATTATAAAATGGATAACTACAAAAGGAAAATATATTATTGAGAGTATTTTATCTGTTGATCTATAGATGAAAACTAGTTTCGGATGAAAAAGTATTCATGTAGTGTGAATTTTTAAGCAATTGTTCTTATTAGTTATTTATGTTCCTTGGAGTGCATCCATGCTTAAAGTGATTGCAAAGAATATATTACCTAAAACAAAAAGTACTAGGGTCAGAGTTATAAACTTATCAGTGTATTCTGAGAATGTTAAACGGAAGTGATTGAAATTGTGTTTGAAGATAATCCTCGAAATGATAAGATTAAAACGTTATGTCGAAAGAAAGTTTTAATTGAGTCAGGTTCAGGACTTCCTTAAAGGAACATACAATGGAGAATATAGTTGAAAGCTGGGAGCTCTCGAATGTGGTTGGGCATGATTTAGCAGGGGAAAGTTATTTAAACAGAAAAAATGGAACATGCCATTCAGGTGCAAATGGAATGAAACTAAGTAATGGCTTAAACAGAAAAAATGAAACAGATCATTCAGGTATGAATGGAATGAAACTTAGTAATGGCGAAATGTGCACCCTGGATTTACCTCCGATGGTGCCCAACAAAAATGGATTTGTGTTGGATAAAATTTATTCGAGAGTTAAGTCACAGAGCTCAGAAATGTTGTTCGAAAACAATGTGAAGGATTTCCGAACGTCGCCCGTGCAACCTGTGGGTGCTGCTCATATTGTGCAGGCTAGACCCCGATCTCACCATTTCTTGTGGTAGATTTTGTGTTTTACTTTGTATAAAAAAAATAAAAAAAATATCAAGATTAAAGCATTAAAGTGTTAAAATGCAGAATATTTCTATATCCAGGAAACAACAATAACAGCATGTAAATAAATGGTCCGTCCATCCAAAAATTATGTCTTCTTTTTTTCTTTTTTTTTAGGGAGGGGGGGTAAAAATTGGATGTGTAATATAGTAATATACTGGCAGAAATTTATATATGGGCAGGGCCGTCTCTGACCATCAGGGGAAGGGGCCAGAGGCCCTCATCATTTGCTCATGAGGGGGAATTTTCGCGGCGTTTCCCTTTTATGGGATTTTTTTTACTTACTCTCTTATTACTACATTTGTACTGATTGAACTATATTATTGCTTTTTTTCATAATTAAGTATATTTGAATAAATGTACTTGAAATAAAATTGAGATAAATAATCATGAGACACTTCTTTGTAAAAATTAAAAAAAAAAAAAATAGGGGATTTTTTTTCCAAAAAAGGGGAAAAAAGTATACTTTTTTGATGGGGGACGGGGCCGATATTCGGCCCCAAAAAACGGAGATCGACGGCCCTGATGGGGATAAAAATACTATGTCGTGTTTTGGGAATTAATTTATGCAGAGAAATAATGTAATCCATTATTCTAGCACAGTCTTGTTAATTTGTCTATGGATAAACAATGATAAAGAACAACAATTATAATTTAAAGCAATCATCTATAATACCACTTACTAACTTTTACATGAAACTGGTTATTATTCGTCAATAGACAAGAAACATAATTAATCATTGTTAAGTTACCACATAAACAATGCTAAAAGATGTCTTTGGCACAGCATTTTGTTAAGTATCGTTCTCATTTCCAGTTACACAATACTTGTCCGATTCTTTAGAATAAAAAATAAAGGTAATTTTTTTTGTTGTTAGTCAGCCAAAAAACAACTCTTTGTTGTTGTTGTTGTTGTTTTTTTATTCATTTTAAAGCATATATGTGTCGTGTTCTGAGAAAACTGGGTATAATGCATAGTGCATAAAGTATCATCCCAGATTAGCCTGTGGGGTCCGCACAGGCTAATCCGGGACGACACTTTTCACCTTAACTGGATTTTGGCTATGAAGAGACATCATTTAAACGAAAAATTCCATAAAAGCGGAAATTGTCGTCCCTGATTAGCCTGTGCAGACTGCACAGGCTAATCTGGGATGACAATTTACGCACAAGCATTATGCCCAGTTTTCTCAGAACATGACACATATTGTTTACATATATTAGTTTTATTTGCGAACAATGGTACTTACAAAGTATACAAAATTATGCCTTGTAATGTTTTTAGACCTTGGTTTATGTATCATTTATATCATTTATATTAGTAACAACAGTATGTGTTATGCTAAATATATAGACAATTATGTTATAAGAATTTCAAAATTATGACATGCTTAACTTACATGAAGTGGCTAGTATTAAATGGACTAGTGTAATGAACATTTAATGTGATTCCATCTTTGTTTAAAAATAGGCCATGTATCATTTCTGAGGGCTATTTCTTTCTCAATCTGAATTTCAAGTTTCAGGCTACATGTAGGTATGAAACAATTAACCCATTTGTGACTAGTGGACTCTCCCATCCTTCTAAATTGGATCAATTTATTTCCAAAATTAGGGATGTCTTGTATATTTATTTCTATATTTAGAATATTTTTTTACAGAAATTCCTTTAAGCAAACAGCGCAGACCCTGATGAGATGCCGCATTATGCGGCGTCTCATCTGGGTCTACGCTGTTTGTTTAGGCGGTTTTTTGTAGACGCTAGGCATAAATGGGTTAAAGTTAGGTATTTGTTTCCTGTATTTCATGTTGAAAATGAAGTATTTAAACTCTTTATTGATCAGATCAATGGCTGTTAACAACACATGACCTGACAGATACTTTTTACCTCAGGTCACATATAAACAAAAGTCGAACATAATTTTCATTGTCAAAAAATCTCTCTCTGGTTAAGGGTATTTGTAGATGTAGACAAAAGTCGACCATAATTTGTGTTTATTTAATTACTCTACTTATAAAAACATGCACAAGCATTTAAAACAGCGTTAAGGTCAAGATTTAGATCAGTAGTCCTTGATCTGTTCTGGACAAATAGAACATAAACTGTAACCATTCAAAAATAAAATTAACATTTATAGAACTTTCTTTTACACTGAATTTTTAAATTCGATAAAGATGAATGAATACAGGAGGTTAATAAATAACTATATAAACTTTGCTAAATTCATATTTTCATTTAAAATGTTCACATCATGAATAAGATAGTATGTACAAACATAAGATTCTGGTGTGAATTTGCTTAATCCATAACGCTAATTACAATGGAATTTTTCCAATACTGTGTGTACACAAAACAAAAGTTAAAGCACACAAGAAATACTAATTAACAAGTAATTGTTGGTTTACTTTATTTGAATTTTGTAACTGACTTTACAACATTTAGGGTCATTTATTGGGTTGTCTTGTATTTCCTAAATAAAGGAGTTGAAACTTACTCTGCATTTAATATAGTAGAAGCTATCATTATCGCAAAGTTTACTAGGAATATTGTCATATTGCTCTAATTGAAATCGGATTTTGTGTGCAGATGTAACATAATGCATCTTTCATCTATGTAAGTATAAATGCAATCAAGAAGCTGTTTTTACCATTAAAAGAAACATAATGCTTTTGAAATATATCTCCTTACTTTTAAAGTTGTCCAATTAAACACTTAGTATTTATATACATTTAGCTGCTGTTTATGTACATATGTAGCCTGCTTTATTTCATCTAGTGGCATGTAAGTCCTAAAGGTGCAATGTACTTAAATAAGTGGGTGAGATAATTTGATGACTGATCAAGTGAGGCAAAACATGTCTCCAAATGTACTTATACAGTGGAACCCCTCTAAACCGGACACCCCAGGGACCGAGAGGAAATTCAGGTTAAGATAGGATTCATTCTTTGGATCAAAATTGGGTCACTCCATATGTAATTGTACCTCTCTACACCGGTCAGGACTGGTTTATTGCGCCTCAGACCCAGAGTTAAAACTTGTGAATAGCGGATTAAAGACGCGTGAAATTAATTATGGTGGTTGAAAATTTTGCAAACTGTAAAAATTGCAAAACAATTTAAAGAGACATGGTCTTTTATGTACATATAAATCAATAGTTGTGATAATAATGATTAGAATTACTGATAACAAACCAAGGGTTCTTTAGTGTTTTCTGTTTTTGATGTAGGAATGATCAACAAGGTGGAGAAGACTATAGTACGTGGTAGATGTTTAAAAAACAGGTCGTTCTAGACATGTGTGAAAGTGTGAAAAGGAGCTAAATTAACCTTACACATGCATATAACATTGTTTGTTTTTCAGGGTGCACTGTTTGATCTATGTTGTGACTGATATTGCTTTCAAATCAACAGATTAAGTGACATGTGTTGTTTTTATGTGATGCAATAGGAATGAATGTTATGTATAAATAAACTATTAAAATTTGCTGAAAGTGTGTGTTTTTCCACATTAGGCTGAAAGTAAGAGTCAATTTGCCCTGATTTCTTGTTTCAGGACTATACCGGACCCCGGCAGTCAGAAGCTGAACTGGCACAAGGCTCCTCTCACTGTCCTGGTGGTCAAGAAGATCTATGATGTGTCAGTCTTGCNGTCGGATGATTTTTCACAGAGTTATGGCCCTTTGAAATTTTCCTTAACTGTACATATAGTGCAATTATTTTTGTCCGGGGTATTTCTCAGCAACTAATGACCGCAATTCAATGAATTTTTATGGGAAGCTTCACTACCAAGAGGAGATGTGCATATTATCAGCGGGTTCTGGTCGGATGATTTTTTACAGAGCTATGGCCCTTTGAAATTTTCCATTGTACATATAGTGCAATTCTTGTCCGAGCTATTTCTCAGCAACGGGAATTCAATGAAACTTTATGGGAAGCTTCACTGCCAACAGGAGATCTGCATATTATCAGCCGGTTATGGTCCAATGATTTTTCACAGAGCTACGGCCCTTTGAAATTTTCCATTGTACATATAGTGCAATTCTTGTCCGAGCTATTTCTCAGCAATTTATTACGGGAATTAAATGAAACTTTATGGGAAGCTTCACTACCAACAGGAGATGTGCATATTATCAGCCCGTTATGGTCGGATGATTTTTCACAGAGTTATGGCCCATTGAAATTTTCTATAAACTACATATAGTGCAATTCTTGTCCGGGCTATTTCTCCCCAACTACTGACTGGAATTCAATGAAGCTTTATGTGAAGCTTATAACTACCTTGAGGAGATGCGCATGTTATTAGTTGGTTCTGGTTAGATGATTTATTAAGAGAGTTATGGCCCTTTGCAATTTTTAAGTTGCTTAACCATCCATCGTATTATTTTGTCCAAAGTTATGCCCCTCAAGACGTTTCCTTTTATCTGAATATATAGGGCAATATTGTGACAAAAAAACCTTTGGGGAGCATCACCTGTCTCCGACAGTTTCTTGTTCAAGTAGTTTTCATCCAATCCTTACCAAACTTGGTCAGAAATTTCATCTAGATGATCTCTAGGCCAAGTTTGAACATGGGCCATTCGGGGCAAAAAACTATGTCACGGGGTCACTTAGTTCGTTTTTTAACATTCAGCATGGTGTCCGCTCTCTAATTCAAGAAGTTTTCATCCGATCTTCACCAAACTTCAGAAGTTTTATCTAGATGATCTTAAGGCCAAGTTCAAACATGGGCCTTGCCGGGTCAAAAACTAGGTCACAGGGTCACTTAGTGCGTTTTAAACATTGAGCATGGTGTCCGCTCTCTTATTGAAGTAGTTTACTTTTGATCTTCCCCAAACTTGGTCAGAAGTTTTATATAGATGATCTCTAGGTCATGTTCGAACATGGGCCATGCTGGGCCAAAAACTAGGTCACGGGGTCACTTAATGTGTTTCACACATTCAGTATGGTGTCAGCTTTCTATTTCAAGTACTTATCATCCGCTCTTCACCAAACATGGACAGAAGTTTTATCTCAATGATCTCTAGGCCTTGTTTGAACATGAGCCATGCCGGGCCAAAAACTAGGTCACGGTGTCACTTAGTGCGTTTTACACATTCAGCATGGTGTTACCTATTTCAACTACTTTTCATCTGCTCTTCACCAAACTTTGTCAGAAGTTTTATCTAGATTATCTCCAGGCAAAGTTCAAACATGGGCCATGCCGGGACGAAAATAAGGTCACGGGGTCACTTAGTGCAAACTATTCTGTATCAATGCGGCATGTGGGGGTATTCATCACGTCTGTAACAAAGCTCTAGTTTTATCTTGATTATATGGAGAATTAAAAATAATTATGGAATCAGTCAGTGTTTGCTTGGAAGGGTATCATGCAAGGCCAAAAACAAAAACAAAATGAAGCATAAGTATTCATGTTAGTTGGTCCTAAGTGTAAATTCTTCTTTTAAAATGTTTTCCACGAGTAAATATGTTCTACAATTGTTTACAACACGTTCATCTGATCTTGTGTTGGTTTGTGAATTTCTGCGTCCGTGGTTCATATTGACTTAATATTCTTTTATAATTTTACATCAGTGCATTTATTCGCTCCACTGGAACATTTATTTCCTGTGCCGTTACAAGTGCATTGATTATTTGTATCATTGTATGTCTGTTTATTAAAATAATGGGAAATATTTAGTTTGAAGAAGCTCTGTCTGTCTGTTAGATAATTCTTTAAACCATATTTAACAATTATCTCAATTCTTGATTGTTAAGAATTTCCAAGATATGGCATAGTTTTGTTAGATGATATTCAGACAGTATTTTTCCAATCCTTACCGCATTTAATGTTAAATGTTTTTGCCAAACCAAAGATTGTTTGAAAGGAAACACTTGTTTTCATAAGTTTTCATAAGCATCATGTGGCATTTTATTGATAGGTTGAAGTGATTACGCAATAATTAGTATAACCCATCTTTTTTTGTTTTGGCTTATGGCCAGGTTGGTATTTTATTTTTTCTAGATTTGTTCTAGATTATCACCCACCATCATACACTCAACTCTTTGATTTTCTTTCTTCCCTAAGCCCAGGGCTCACACTAGGGGGCGAAGTGAGCGACTAAGTAGCTTTATTACGCCAAACATCGCCTAAAATTTAAGAAAGTGTAGATAAAAAGCGACTTCAAGTCTCCCTCTTACCGGAATTTTTTTACATCCGTTTTTCTCGATGTCAATGTCTGATTCAATTTGCCAATACACACTTGGCACTAAGTGGCGTACGGCCGTATATTACGCCCGATAATTGATTCCATACGCCGATAACAAAACCCCATGGCGTCCACTGAACTTCCTAAACATTGGTCATAAACTAGCAACCCGTGTCGTGACGTCAGCTGTCGATTAAAATAACGCTTCTATCAACACTGTTTCCTGCAGACTCAATGTGTTTTGCACACGTCTCAGACTTAACTCCGCCTCCTTTCGAATACGATTGGCGCAGCTTCACAGTAGACACTTGTGTATTGATGAATGGTAGCAGAAGTTAATCTTAACACGTTCACTGATCACGGTTAGGCGGACCCCGCTTAATTGGAGTAAGTGCTTGTCTATTGTCACGATGTTTTGATAACAATAATGTGTGAATGTCGGCATCATTATCACACCTTTTTACCGTAAACAATTACTGTAACTGTTACTTATGAAAAGTTAAATGCAAATGGTGAGCAATCAATTACGTATGGCGAGTAAGTTGTGAAAACAATACCCGTTAAATTGTTTATGTGGTAACAATTTAATTTCAGTACAAGTATATTTCATCACGCCCATTTATAGAACTGAATTACACCATTCTTCTACAGCCATGTGATAATATTTGCTACTACAAATCTCAGCGTACACCAATCACTATACATGTATGCCATGAAAAACACGTGTTTTAATAACAGCGCGAAATTGTTGCTGACGTCTGTCAAACTACACGCATGAAAAGCGTGGAAAGCGTGCGTGTTAAAAAAGACAATGTGCTGTAACTAAATATAGACGCGCAACTCAGTACATGCAGTATTTTAGAATGAAAAATTTAGATCGGCATTAATGCACACAATGAGAAAATATTGACTCATTGAAACTAAAGAAAAAATACGTCAATTTACTAATTATAAATTAAAGTCACTCGTATACTGGACTATGGGTCAATGGATAGAGTTGTAACATGTGTGTATCCAGCGATGAACACATACGGTGGCGATTACTGAAACATTCATTGAAATAAAAATGGGACTTCCAACTGTTTATGTCTGGGACGTCCAAAATTTAAGGCTTGGAAGTCAGGACTTCCAACTTTTTAAAGCTATTGGAAGCGCTGTATGAGTTGTAAACATATCAGTAGTGTTGATACTTTTATTCCATTTATTGTTTACTTTGAGTGCTTGGTATACCTGAAATATTTCATTTAACATATGTTTTGTTCATGTGTTGCAAACACACATGAACAAAGCATATGTTAAATGTAATATTACTAACATAAATATCTGCTCTAAGCTTATGTTGGCTAAAGCTTCATAAACATATTACCTTTGAAATACTTTAGTCTTTTTAATATCATATATATTTACATCAAAATGGATTGAATATAGAGCTAGTAAAATTATGGTTATTTACTGTTGTGTCTATTATTACTTGTTTCATTAGATCTGCTAGAAATATTAAGATACACAAAAGAAATATTATGTGTACTAAAGTGGTATACTGCAATAATGTGATACACATATATGTGTGTTGTAACGCCCTACACGCAAACCCTTGTGTCCGAGTCTCTCCACTTCTCCCTAAAGTCTCCTCACTTCTCCCTAAATCAGTGTCCAGGGAGAAGTCACTTCTCCCTAAAATTTGAGCCCAGCGTGAGCCCTGA
>VMBQ01000985.1:181038-191894 GCA_007657795.1 Dreissena rostriformis | reverse complement strand
TGGGGGGGGGGGGGGGGGGGGGGTCATCACTTGCGAACAACATTTAGTTTCATTTATTGGCTTGTGTTCAGTTTTGTATATATTGTGTTCTGGTGCATCTTATGCCATTCATTTGCCATTCCGGTGATTGTTTGTGATCAGTCTCGTCGAAAATATATTCACTGTTACAGTAAGATCTTTACTTATTTGTTTTGTGAATACTTTTATCTTATTTTCATGATTACATTTTCTTTTGTAGATAAATGTCTAAAATTGTTTTGACGCTGCTGATAAGATATAGTTGTTGTGGCATTTTACTGTAAACTTCGTTTTCCTCATATTTAAATAAAATGTAAAATCTCAAAAAATATCATATTCATTATTTCATTTCTTTATGTTTTTATATAAATTATAAACAGTGGCATATCAGTCAATTTTGTTTTCCTTTGAAAAACTCATCAATAAACAACACTTAACCTGTATAATTGGTTGCTGTTATATGTTCATCACAATTTATCTTCCATCCTCTGTGACAAAGATATTTGTTCCCTTTTTACTTTCTTTTTATGCCCCCTTCTTCGAAGAAGAGGGGGTATATTGTGTTTGGCCTGTCTGTCACGCTCTCTGTCATTATGTCCCAAAACTTTAACCTTGGTTAAAGTTTGATAACTTTTGCAATATTGAAGATAGCAACTTCATATTTGGCATACACGTGTATCTCATGGAGCTGCACATTTTGAGTGGTAAAAAGTCAAGGTCAAGGTCATCCTTCAAGGTCAAAGGTCAAATATCATCGTATGTTTCTGTCCAAAAACTTTAACCTTGGTTAAAGTTTGGTCATAACTTTTGGAATATTGAAGATAGCAACTTGATATTTGGCATGCATGTGTATCTCATGGAGCTGCACATTTTGAGTGGTTGAAGGTCAAGCTCATCCTTTAAGGTCAAAGGTAAAAAAAATGCGCAGTAGGGGGCATTGTGTTTCTGACAAACACAGCTCTTGTTTCTTTTACTTTTTAAGCATTGGAGTTGCGCAACACAATTAATGGTAACTCCAATGGCGGAGCCAATTTCACTACGTAGTCAATTAATTTGGTAGAAGTTGTATACCAAAATAAAATACCAAACATCTGGGCATTGCGGTTCCAGAATAGAACACATTAAAACAAAATATAAATATAAGAAAAACATACTACCTCAGGGCGGGGCAATTTATACCACAGGGGTACTATTTTAACTTACTTTGTAGAGGACCAATTTACGATGTTACATACCAGATTTTAAAAAGCTTAGCCTTTAGCGGAGATTTTTTGAAGTTCCGCATTTAACAATATATTTTCAGCTCTCTGACCTTCATACATTGTATGAAGCGCCCCGACACTAATTTATCGACTGATAGAGGGTCTTCCAGTGATAATTTCTGTGAATTGCGTGAAAATCGTCAGAGCACTGCTGAAAGCCAAGAGACAGCGTCCTAAAGCACCACCACACCACTGCCTTAAACATCAAATAAAAATGGGAGGAAATCTTAGAAAAAACGTTTTTTAATGAAAAATGGTCACAATGAGGATATGCCATATTTAATATCTTATCTATTTCGGGAACATCCGGGCATTTGAACGTGTTGGTAAAAGACAACCGACATAAAGACGTCTTTTTGAAATGCTGTTTGCTAAAGTCCACTGGCTAACGCCAATAGACTAAAACCCAATGGAAAACTCCAACGCACCACTGCCTGAAACACAAACAATATTAAACACGAACACTATTAAATAATGTTCGGAATAGCGTGATTATGACGGGAGAGCCAATGTTCGTTGTTATGCGATACGTGTTTTATGCATTTAATAATGTGTTTCACGATCTGCACGAGTTTTTGTATAAATAAATGGCTGCTTTAACGATCGACAGCCTACGATCTTCAAATTGTGCACGCTCCATTGAAAAGAAATCCGAGGTAATATTTGAAGTAAAACAATCAGCGTTTTGTATCTGATTTACTTATTTAAAAAAAATTATATAAGAAAGAAATGCAATATTCACATAAATCAGTGCAACAAAACGTTACAACGCTCGCGCTTGGTCCAGAAGTGCCAACCGTAACGAGTGAATGATTTGAAAGCAAATTTATAGGAAATGACCTTAAGCAAAAAAAATGCAAGAATGTCAAGTTGAAACCGTCGGCGTTTTGAATATATGAGAAAAAAGTGTTTCGTATAAAAGTGTTTCGTTGCAAGTACAGTTGAACGTATATACTACTAGCTAAACATGTAATGTAAATTTTAATTTGTATATAATCAGATGACATGTATTCATTAACACCATGCTTGATGCTGAGGAAAGCAGGTATGACATGACAAACACTTATCTTCAATTATATGTGTATATCGACTGCTTTTTTTATGTTATTGAAGGCATAATTCGTCCATAAACTATTTCGATACAAAACGTGTGTATAGTCCTAGGGATGATCCCTTATTCTTATTTTGCATTTAAATGTGCACGAACTTTCTTTATTTTGGTCTTGTCATCATAATTCATATATATAAGTTGTGTTCTTCTTGGTATTTCCTGTTAACCTCCGCACAGAGATATGACTGGTTCCCAGAATAGCTCTATCATCACCACGTGATAATACTCGATTAAATATTTTCCTTTTATAAAAGGTTTAAATATAAAAGTCGTTATTGTTAATTATCCAAGTTTGACTGGAAACAATATATGAACATTACTCATTGTAGAAATTAACACGGATCCACATCAAATAAATCAAGGTAACAAACCAGAAATCGAGATCTGAAACTAGTTTTGCTTGTTAATGTAATAGCTACCGTTGAACCCAAAAGGGAGGCAATACTGAAAAGAGTCAATCTGAACGCTTCGGACAGTGGGCTTCACCACACCGTCGTAGACGATCGCATTATGGCGGAATTGTCCGAGGGTTTCCGATTGGAAAAGAGTGTGTCAATTTGATAATTGATATTCGTGTTGTTTTTATCGGAATATCAGAACTAGCGTACTATTATTTTACAACACGTGTTACAGTAGAAATAAATAAAATAAAAAATATTTCTGTGTTTACAAATGACTTAAAAAAGCTATCCCATAATCGTTTTAATTTCGGATGGGAACGAATACTGGAAATGATATTCAAATATTCATTTGTCGTAATTCGAATATATTCGAATATTCGATTTTTAAAAATTATATTAAAATGTCCGAACTCATGACTGACCGGAGCAAATTACTATTCCTGATTGCCACAAATGCCACTATAAATCGTACCTTATGTGCAGCTATGAAAAACTGGATAGAGATTTTTTTTTTAAGATCATTGATGATTGTGCTTTTGGTTTCGCTTCTTTTCTGGAATGAAGAATCACGACGATTTAATTGGTTTAAATTTGAGAAACTCAATTCTGGTTAGATAATCATTGATTTGATATATGGATAACGGAATTAAAACATACATGCCAGATCTCGACGGGACAGTCCCGCGATTTGGGTGATTGTCCCGGCGTCCAATTTGTCCCGATATTCGTAAAAACGTTATATAACATCAAAATAAAATTCGCTATTCAAGCTCGGTCTGGCTAAAAGTTACCATCGCTAATCCCTTTATTGCCCCCTATTGACAACCCACTTCTACTACTCGAGTGCAACATTATGTTAGGCGTAGACAGCTCTGTTAGACTGCATTTACGATTTAAGGTGAACCGAACCAATCGCGAGAAAAAAATCAGCATTTGCAAAGCTTAAACAATGTTCTGTTTTCTGTACTCTTCATTATATATAAGGTACAGTAAGCTAAATGAACACAACAATAAGTAGACGTATTAACTATGCAAGAATTAAATTAAATAAAGCTTAACTGAAACATGATTTTAGTGATGGTACGTATATTAATTCGGTAACTTACAACGAATGTGGTTATCATTTTAAGTCTCCAATATTTAATGCTTGGTGGCATGAACATCAAATACAGATTAGCTAGTAAAATACAAACTGCAGTTAATTTGATGTTCAATGCAAGTGCTTTCGCTCCAAATAATTATTTTATGTGTATTTTACTCATTTCATATTTCAAATATAGAATCTATTTTGCAAAACGCAGTGTTGCACAACGCCCACTTGTATTGCTTAAAACTTTTAACAGCCGGAATTCGATAATAAATTTCGTGAAATTATGTAAACAAGCATGTTTAAGTTTCGTTTTATTGCTGCAAAACGTGCACTGCAATTGCATGAAACTGTATTTACCCGGGATTGCATAATAAATCTTGTGACAACATAATTATATTAAAAATTATTTGATCGTTTCGTTTTATTGCTTCGTTGCACCCTACTTCGGTCCATGTGAATTACCATGTCGCTAATGTAGATTTACCAAATAGTTATATCATCACGATAAATTATTGAGTTTTGCGTTTCAATGCGTTAACAGCATAACAAGACCGATCCTATTAAAGCCCCATTAACACTCAAAATCAAATATTTCGTTAATTATTTCGTAAAATAAAGTTATCCCATAAAAAAAATCAGTGTGCCTTATAGCAATAGACAAAATGTCAACGCTAGATGTGGTCTGGTAACATTGTATCTTGTTACGTCTATGTTACCAGACCACATCTAGCGTTCAAATTTTGGCTATTGCTTGAAGGAACACTGATTTTATATGGGTTTACTTTATTTAACGAAATATTCGTTGATTTTGAGTGTAAATGGGGCTTTAAATAATGTCTTGTACCAAGTTTCTGACTTCAATGAGCATGGTGTCCATTACTTATTTGCTAACGACCGGCCGCTATGGTTTGCTTTGATTTTTATGAAGAGGTCTTTTCATTAAAATGTTTATCAATAAACTTTAATTTTTTACATAAATTTACTTTCATTTTCGACTGATTTTCAGAAAATAGTTTGTACATATTGCATAACTCTGAATTAAGAGTTAATTGACGATTGGTCCCTCTCCTTATACCCTCCCGTTTGTCAATTATCATCTCGTTTATTTATGGCAGCTGTTTTCAAAGCAATGACTTAAAATGGAAACCAAAACTGCGACTTTGTACATGTATTTTGTACATGTACTTTTAACTTTTTATGTCCCCCAGTCAATACTGGGAGACATATTGTTTTTGCCCTGTCTGTTTGTTGGTTTGTTGGTCTGTTTGCTTGCGTCAAACTGTAACATTGGCCATAACTTTGCAATATTGAAGATAACAACTTGATATTTTGCATGCATGTGTATCTCATGGAGCTGCACATTTTGAGGGGGACATAGTGTTTCACAAACACATAATGTTTTGAAGTATCTTTGCATAAAAATAGAATATTCGAATATGAATTTTGAATTCGTATATTCGGCCGATTTTCGAATATTCGAATATTCGGATATTCGGCCCCGTCCCTAGTTTTAATAGATTCCGATACTTACGACACTTGTATACTTTACTCGTGTGATTATTCGAGTCACGCTTCAGGTTTTAGATTTAATGTTTGAATTGTCTGACTTCAAACGTAACTCTGATTTTGATGTGTTAAGTCGCTCGTTTGGTATGTGATTAATTCTTGACTAAGTGTAAGGTTCGGCAAGCCCTGAAACCGGTTTGCATTGACCGTGTCAAGGCGAGGACCACACTTTCCGTAATTGTATTTTTATAGCTGGTGTTCTGTTACTAAAGAGGTTGATAAGAAACCTTATTTGTCTCCTGATGAGGCTTCATGGAAATCCATTTTTTTTAAAACTAAACAGCCGTTTTCGTCTTTAAAGAAACTGCAATCACATAAGCACATAACTACATGTTATTTCAACAATGCACACCCAGATCAGATTTAAATACCGTCATCTACATGAAGACCTCTTTTAAAATATCACAGTTTAGCTTCAGAATTAAATGCTGTCTGCTAGTTCCATTTCTATATTTATGTTACACCATATGCGATATAACATATTAAGGTAACAATTCGCTATGCATGCGCATGGTACACAACGTGCTACTCATTAACATACTTGACAAAACGGAAGCCAATGCTTCTGACAAATTTAAACCCCACACACCAAGCAGAGATCGATATCAGGACTTCATAGGACATAATGCATAGCAAGTATTGACAGTAGAAACCGCTTTAATCAAATGCGATATCATGTTTGTCGTTAAAATATATACTTATAAAGGGTAAAACACACACAAAAAACGTACAATTGATATTTTTTATAACATACAGCGCGCACTCCTAGTTGAATTATACACAGCCCGTATAAAACATTGTTACATATTGGTATAAATAACTGAAATAAAGATTTATTAACTAATTACCCTCTTTGAGGCCATGTTCGATAACATATTATGCAATATTTGATACAATCGTCTAGCAAAGAAATCCCCCCATAAGTTATTTAAGAAACTGAAATGTTATATCGTTGATATACGAGTCGTCACTTTTATTATTGATACGGACAAAATTAAACGATCGTTATCAAATAATCAACATTTAAAAAGATATTCTATGTACTATGCGCATGTTTAATTAAATGAACCAAAATTTATGTAATGGTCATTTGTATTGTTAAAATGTCAACACTTCTACAGTAACCGACTTGCATCTTGTATTTTGAATACCATTTAGCTGGCCCGACTGCAAAAGGATTTAATTTTCACTTCTCGTCACTTAATTACACAGCTTCTTGTCATTCATGGTGATGTCTGCACTGGCGTGTTTCGTGTTGTTTACCATGATCGTATCCATCGCGTATGCCCCTGCTCTTTCACAGAATGTGTTGATAAGATCTTCGAGTTCACTGCCGGTGGCAGGAGTGAGGTCAATGTCATCAGCGGATCTCCATTTGGAGAAGGGTCTGCCACCGATGGTGATCCTGCATTATCACATAAAGAACGGGTGACAAAAGACTTTCCTGACGGACGCCCACAGATGGCATGAAGAAGTTAACTATCTGTCCGTTGGGAAGTACTGCACTTCTGGTTTGTGCGTAGAGTTCTTGGGTGACTTGCACCAGCCCTTTGTCAATGCTGAATTCTCTCAGAACGTGCCATAGGCCGTCTTGCCACACGCGGTCGAACTATATTTCAAATCGATGAAGTTGTGGAAGATCTCACGTTGGTGTTGCAGGTGTTTCTCCATTATGACTCTGATGTTGAGGATTTGTTCCACTGTGGTCCAGCTCTGAGTCCAGCCTGGTTTTCATCTAGAAGTTGCTCGGCCTTACTTTTAATTCCGTTTATGATGATGCGTATAATATTATGACTTCGCTGGGATGGCTATTGAGGCTGATGGTGTGTTAATTCTCGCACAGCTTTATGTTGCCCTTTGGCGGTAGAGGGATGATCAGTGACTGGGTCCACTCGTTTGGCCTCTTCTTCTTCTCCCAGATCTTCTGGCATATTGCCGTCATTGCTGCAGTCGTTGCATCTCCTCCGTGCTAAATCAGACTCGACGGGACGTTGTCCAATTTCGGGATTGTTTTCCTTCCGACTGCGCACTGCCTACTCCACCTCTGCCTTTAGTATGGACGGACTTTCGTCATCGGCTTCTTGTCTGGGATCGTTCTGAGGGAGTCTAAGGTCTGGCTTAAGCGGGTAGTTATAGAGATCGCTGAATTATTCGGTTCCGCTGTTCAGGACTGTGGCACTCTTGGTCAGGAGGTTCTCGTCAGCATCTGTTATAACACTGGCATTGGGCTGACAGGTCTTCGCGAGGGTCTTGAGGGTGCTGTAGGCATTCCCATGGTTGCATTGGGTCATCTCTTTGTCAATGTTTATACATTGCTCATCAATCCACTTCTCCTTGATCTCTTTCAACTTCTTCCCTGTCAATCTGTCCACTGTCTAGTTTTCTATCCTAGAGTCGATGCTGGTGTTCTTATCATGTCTCAGCTCTCTTCTCTTCAGACGTAGTTTTTGTAAATCGACAATGTCCATGCCTTGCCAGTTCATCAATGTGAAACAAAACAACAACATCGCACACACAAATAATCTTACACACGAAATAACAGGCATTTAGCGAGCGCGTCATATGCTTGTTCAATCTACTATGTTATGGTTTTATTGCTCAGTTATGTGGTCAGTTCAGCTTAGTCAGTTGATTTAAATACAATTATAATTCAACATCCGTTTACGCATGTAAATTGTATAAAGATATCCGTGTTTGTGGCATTCATTTTGGTAACTTTAACTTGAAAATGTTGTAATTCAATAACAGTACACGCTTGATTGTATTAAAGATTTACATTTTAAACTGAAATAAGCATCAATGATTTCTAAATAAAATAATCTGATAAATAAATGGCAATATATGCCTTATTAATAATCGGATTTCAATTGGCCAAGAAAGTGGTATCCAAGAAATAACATAATAACAATGATATTAATGATATTTAATGCAAGTTGAGGCATATTAACTGGAATAAAACATGATGTCGTTTAATAATTTCTGGACGCTATCGAATATGTCTCATGTTGTAACGTCAAGATCGCATTGCATTCATCAATCCAAATCAAACGATGTTAACTTCAGAAAAACTAAGAATGTATCATTCCAAGGCGATGACTTTAATCATTATTACATGTTTTATGTCGTATTTTATGTTTTGCCTTATCTTGTAAAGGCCAATGGTAATTGGCAATATAACATAAATATATGACTCACGAAAAAATATGTTTTCTCCTGATCATGTTTCTGGAGTTTTGTTATTCGTACATATTTGTAACAGAATACTATAGTTTTAATATTTCAATGCTTGAAACGTGAACTGCTGCTTAAGGCAAATTAATCAGATATAAACGAACGTATTGATTGTATAAGCTTTTGTTTCTCTTATAGATATATTGTTAAAAAGTATCATTTCAAACACAATCTATTAAAAACAACATATAACCACAAAATAAAGAACAACACTTGACAACAGTTTTCATAAGTAAAAATTGTGCGATTTTGTCGATTGAGTTCAAGTATCGAATGTACTTAATGATCTTGCTACAATAGTTTCACTGATGAGTTGCTGTATTAAAACATTCAGTGAAAGGTTTTATATGAAGCGTGCCAAAGACAATTATTAAACTTTAAATAGTGTCGTCCCGATTTTCTCGCATTCAGAAATCCAATACACCGTTCATGTAGCTGTAAAGAGGGATAAGAAGGGTTAAATTATAGGTCGGTTCACGAATTACACTCCACGAGTATTGGACAAACTTGCGTGCGTTCTAAACATAATTGAAGTTTAGTTATTTTCGCTACTAAATATCCTACTGACAACGAAATCTTCGTTGTATTCAGTTCGATCGTCTTTAACTGGATACGCTATTTTGAGGGTCCCATAGAAAATATGATTTGTATTTTTGACGTTTAAACTACAAAGTTATAATACATATAAAACAAAGAACATCTACTGGCAAGTCTCTGAGTATTTTTTAAATAGTAATATTGAGTTGTAAAAGAATGTTTATTTGATAATAAAGTTAATTTACTGAAGCCGTTTTACAGATGCATCTATTCAAACACTGACGCTTGATTATGTGTATTAGACCCAACTGAAAGGGACTTTTTCAGAGAATTTCGTATTTACGAAAAACTAAATCTCATTAAATAATATTTTTAAATAAATGTATAATGTTTTAAAAAGTCTTAGATTATGACAATAGCAAGAAAAAAGTAGAATAGAAAATATTTGATAACCCGGGATTCGAACCCGAGTCCCCTGGAAGCAAAAGCGATCGCGTTACAAATGCGCCACGTACGCTTTAGATCTTTAAAAAGAATTATAAAAAACCTACACTATTAATACACGTTTTTACCAAGTTATTGAGGAAAAGCGTGAACACGCTTTTATTGTGTTACCAATTTTGTATGATGATTATCCAATAATTAACCTATAATTTCAACATTTCTTTTAGTCAGGAGGGTAAACTTCGTTTATGAAGGTATAGTGAATATATTCTTTTTTGAATCTATGACATTTTGTTTTGAAAATCGTCATTTCCCAAACAGTAAACAAGTCCCTTTTAAAACAATCGATACTCAGATATCAACGTCTTAAATTCAATGTTGAATACCTTTAAAATATGAAGTAAGACGTGCAGTTGTAATATACTTATCTCCCATCGAGTTTGCACTCCACTTTGTTTAATTTCATTGATTATCGTTTTTTTGTGTTATCGATGGCTATGGTTTTCATAAATTCTCGTTCAAGTCATCTTAAAAAAGTTACTTCTAGTATCTGCGGACGGCTACTGTTGACTTTTTAGCCAACACATATTTAGCTTCAGAATATCATTGTTTAGTAAGTTAGTAAGATTACAGATCGATAATTTTCACTATTAAATATGCTGCTAAACAATGAAATCTTCCATGTTTTTATTTTGAGCTTCTTCAACTGGATCCGCTAATGTGAAGGTCCTACAGAAAGGATGTTGTACATGTCTGAAGTTTAATCTATAAAGTTATAAAACGTTCAACAATAAAGTAAAATATATCGGCAAGTTTCTGACCACTTTTAAATGGTATCGGGTCCGTTCGCCCTAGTTACACGAAACAAAGGAACATTATAACTATTATTAACATAACTTCTTAATAAATGTTTTTTTTTAAGTATTACAATCGGTTAATGCATTAGAAAACATAAGTATAAAATGTATTTGTGTGTTTTGTTTTGCTTCAGGTAGTGAAAGACCCGTTCAAGAGCAGGGGCCAGCTGTTAAGCATTCATGCATTCATCCACAAGGACGGGAAGCTGAAGCAGTTGCCACTTGAGTTCGCACTGATGTCGCGAAAAACGGAGGCCGATTATGTCGCTGTTCTGCGCGCCATCCGTGACAGGGTTCCAAACTTGTCAGTTGAAAACTTCGTCCTGGACTTTGAGAAAG
>VMBQ01000985.1:28085-170127 GCA_007657795.1 Dreissena rostriformis | reverse complement strand
GACCGCGTTTATCTATAGTCGAAGAAAATTGACGTGTTATTCACAGTTCGGCGTCTAGCAATTAAGGCAGCCCGACTATCGTTACCTTCAAATGACCAATCAATTTTAGTGTTATATACATACATCTACTCAGAATGTAGTTGCTCAAATATTAACCAATTTCATTTGTTTTGTAATAATAATAAATTAATATACGGTCGAGAGCGTTCATTCAAACTCGCCATATTTTCAAGATACGTCTACAATTTATATTCTAACAGCTATTCAGTTAAAGAATTTCATAATGCCTTCCTCTCGTGTTTGGATTTTTTTTACGCGTTTTATAGCGATAAACTGTTTTTGCGTGTGCACACTGCATGTACATAATAATTACGAAACTTGAATACTAGTTTAATATGCATGTTGTCTGAATGTTGTACCAGTATGTTGTTGCTACGTTTTCTTTGTGCAAATGAAAAACATCTTGTGCACTAAGGTTTGTGTTTGTATTTATTTTAAAGTACAAATGAGGAATATATTTGATATATTAGCAAAGTTCTATCAAAGTTTTGACATCGTCCTGGTTCTAGAGTCCGTACTAAAAAAAAAGCGAAAACAAAAGAACAAATATTATCTAAAGGAAGTAACCCAAAATGATATTGAAATAAATCAAAATTACGGTAATATGTTTACCGGAAACATGTGAAATAAATAAATGTTATGTAAATAAAATGTATTAAGCGAATATTAAGAGAAACATAATCATGTATCGATCTCATAATTGATAACTCCATCTCCTTTTACAAAGATGCATATACAAAACGATTACAAGTGGTATGTGCGGCAATGAGGAACAGTACTTTACTCCGGACGTGTAAGTTCGGACATTTTCATCTTATGTCTTAAATCGAATATCGAATATATTCGAATAAGGGCAAACGAATATTCGAATATCATTTTATTATTCGAATCCCATCCCTATAAAATATCAATAATTTTCTTATGTTTTACCTTTCTATTATATTAGATCCCAATTATTATGGAAGAAAGAACATGTTCAGTTTGCAACAATCGATAATAGATTGTTTGTTCGTTGCTGGGGAGTGTGATTGTTATGGGTGAGGATATTATTAAGATTTCAATGTTCATGTTGTTGCTTTTCTGAAATGAAGGTTTCGAAAAAAAGCAAAGATAAAATATCAATATTATAAATATATTATTGAAGGTAAATATCATGTTCACACAAAGAATAATAACGGCTTACATTCGTTACAAATGCCTTAAAAAAGACAATAGTAAGACATGCGTTTTAATCCTCGCCTTTCGGATTGGGACTCAATTTAACTATTGACGAAATGTATTTTGTTCGTTAAATCTTACATGCTCTAGACAGTGACAATGGAATGTAATTTATACGTATACTATTGATTACATTTCTTTTGTGCGAGGCTATTAGGTTATTTTGTAAATAGCCCAGTTGTATTCGAATTTAGGACTTTGAGTTGGACTGTTCACTTGAATAGGTCGCGATTGTATTTAAAACTTTCAATTAATAAATATTTCAATAGAGAATATGAACCAATGTTATCGAAACATTTGAAGAAAAACAACAACATTGTATTAATTATCTGTCGATATGTGTATATGTCTTCCCAATCATAACATGTTTTAAAAAGACCGCTTCAATTGTCATGTTTGTATTTTATGTGCTGCCTGTTCGTTTTGTAAATAAACATGACACACTATTATTGTGTAAACATATTGTTTATTTTCCTCATTTTACTATAGACTTCGATGTTTAGGTATTGAAAAAGAGTAAACGAAATATGTCAAGTTTATTATGTACGGTCATGTCAGAAGGCTTATTCACTACAAATATGTACTTCTATAAATAATGTATAAATTAACAATTTCTTGCAGATGTGTCCGTAAATTCGCCTAGTTATAGTGATCATATAGTTTACAATTGGAGACTTTTCTAACGCAACACTTATCCAAATCAATATAGCTTCCTTATTTTTAAACGGATTTTGTTGAAATTTGAACCAAGAATAATTCAACACATAGTTATTAATTTCTGTGAATTAAATTTAAATTGATTGACATTTTTGTTTTAACTTAACAAATTTAAAACATCATTTCAAAAGTGAATTTCTCAAAAATCGTACAACATAAAAAATAACAATCACATCTTTTTTTCAATGAAACCACGTACCCTTTAATAAAACGTGATGTCTGTTTCGCCACTCTTCATGCAACAATTTTTAAACTTGAATATCTCAGTTATAAATAAAGATTTTGATTTAAAATTGTACATGTGATCATTTGACTACATTGTGTGCAAGCGCCCGATAAAATCATTCATCCATGACGATCGGACGCTTTAGCACGTTGGGTAGGTAGCCTGCAACATGCCAATTGTACGGTTGCTGTACGGAATATTCATGCGATCCATATCTTTTTTTTAAATTAATTTTATGTTTTCCTGGTGAAGGAAGCAACCTAGAATGATAAAATTGAACTACAATTATATTTATATCGCGCTTCACCATTTCCACGTGCAAAAAGATGAAACAGTACCAACCACACCTGCTAAAGCGTCCGATCGTTACGGATGAATGATCTTATAGCGAGCGTGCACACATAGTAGTCAAATGATCACATGTACAATTTTAAATCAAAATCTTTACTCATAAGTGAAATATTCAAGTTTGCAAAGTCTCCAGGTGTATAATACTAGACTACTGATTTCGAGTAAATTGAATATTTCAAAATCTTGCAAAACCGGAAAGGAGGGCGGAAGGTTGATGTGAGGGAAGACATGTAGTTTTATTGAGTTACATCTAAGGTTTGCAATGGTTGAACTTTTCTCAAGGTACTAACGATTATTTTGTACTTGATCACGAGAAGTGCATATAATTGTGTTCGTATTTGAATAAGTTAAAACATTTTGAAAATCAACATGCATACAGATTTTTCAACGATTTCGACTTAATTTATAAACAATTATTGAACTTGAACTAAAAGATTAAAAAAATAACATAAAAATACAACCCTAAAACAACCATATCTAAACCTTCTTATTAAATAGGTGTGGCCTAAACGGACAATTTACGCGGTTTGGGTATATGGAAATCGAAAGTGGGTTTATAAATTAACCCAAAATGGCAACCGAATCGGAAACATCGCAGTTTAAAGGGTCACATTTATTTTACGACGTTTGCTCTTTAGTCTGAGAAGAAGATGACGTGAGTAATGAAGGACTGTTTCATGGTCGAAAATGTTCTAAATATTTCTGCGATGAATGTGTATCAATGCACAACAAACTTCATAAGGATCATTCGGTCACAGCAAAAGGTCAAGATGAAAACTGGCTTGTTACCAAAACACAATTGGATAACAACCAAGAGTTATGTGAGGAACACTCTACAATAATATTTGGTTGTTCAGGCCCCACCGCATACGTTTTATAACCACTGTGGAAAACGTTACCCTGAATCTGCGCAATTTTAAAGTGTAAAACAAAAATAACAATTTCACTGTCCGAAGCTGTCTGTGCTTTTTTTTAACGATTTCTCTTAAAAAGTATTTTGATCTGTCATAATATACATCAATTATGTTTCCGCATTTATTACCTTTTATACGATATCAGGACTGGACAGTAGCGAGGTATCCGTGTCAAAATAACAAGGTTAAAACTGTCATCGGTCAATATATCTCGTTTCAATATCACTTCTCATCATATATTAGACGTAAATTAACAATCTATTTGCATTAGACATTAACTGTTTAAAAATCCAATTGTGTTGATAAAGAAATGAAGGAACAGTGTAGTAAACGAACATCTATAGGTTAAGTGGGAATTTTTCAAATATGTTGGTGTATTGGGAATGGTATCTAACTGTCCTGATTATCGCACTACAAACAAGTATGTATTATTGCTTACTTGTATTCAAACTCATACCATGTTACTTTGTATGCATGTTTAATAATTAAATGTAGTTTGCAAACAAGTAAACCGTCATGTTTTCTATAACATTATGATGCCTCAATGTTTTATTATAGTCAAAACACTTTTACAACATGCATGTTATAAAATCTAAATTTAAAGTTAAATTCAATTTAATTTCAAATCTAATTATAAAACGAGCATGTTATGTTTTATGTAGGATAAAAATCTAGGATAAGGAAGTAAGTATCATTGAAAATACACCGTACACTCACGGTAATTCACAGATTTTCAACTGTGAACATTACCATAGTAGTCCTGTACTTGGTATGTGGACCCGTTTGCAAAATGTAGTTAGGGGCGTTTCTCAGTGGAATTGCGTTTATGGGTTCTTATACATGCAAAATAACCGAGATGCTTGTCTGGCATCATAGCACGTTTTTGCTACAATCGATTCAACGATGGCCGCAATTGACATAGTACAATTACTTTTATTTACCGTAAAAACAATATACATTTATAATAAATATGTATACTGACTGAATATAGTGTGTAGGATACATTTATGTTATCAATGTATCTTTTTAAAGTCAGAATGACCTTGAAACGGCATGTACAAGGTCATTTTGTCATTAATACCGCTCAGTCCTTTGATTCTTTGATTCGTTGATTTGCTGAATTGACAGCTCCAATTTTACTAAACTGTAACGCTTATTATTGCAGTTTTAAATTTTGTCGAACGTTTATTTGCATATGATATTTGTATGAAAATCTAAAAAAAAAAAATATGCAATAGACCATTCTTCTTTATAGATAAGCTCTATAGTGATCATCCTGGGAAGTCGATAAAAACAGCTAACAAAACACATTTGATGCATTAGAGTTAGAAGTATAATTAATGGACCTTCGTTGCTACTAATGTCTATTACCACTTGTTGAATAAAATCAACATTTTTCAAATCAAGCATGTCAACTAAAAAGTAAACGCAAATCGGACAGACTGTTTTATTGGTATAAAGTAATGCTATTAAATACGATATGTAAGTATAAAACAACATTTCGAACATTGTTCTTTTCTTGATATTATTAATAAAAGAGTTGCAAACACCGATCCGCAAATTGCACGTTTTATTTGTCGCAAACACGTTCGGTAGCTTTCCGAGGGCAATATATAATTGAGAATGCGCTTAATATAACTTACATGTGCGCATTGTATGCGCCTTTTTTGTGCGCGTTGCTAATACAAATCGGTAAGCTTTTTTTTTATTTGACAATAGTTTATACTTAATCAGAATAACATGTTTTCGCGGAACTACATCTGTGTACACGCAATCAGCTACAATACTTACCGCACTACATTGCAATGATTTTCAATATCATCAAGATGTGGCTGGTGCAAGTAGATTGTACACAGTGGTGTTAAATGTACTGTCAGTGGATACGTTAAGTTGTACTTCTTTAATATAAATCATTTGGCGCATGTCATTTCGAACGATACAGTTGATGTAATTGATCGGTATAATTGCAAAATGCCTCTGAAGTGACATAGTGAAATATGTGCGTATTTTCTGCACAGATGATAATTGATCTAAAGTACAGTTATAAACCGGATCTCAAAAGTTTGTTGAAACCCATTCTCATCCCCAGATACACACAAATTTTGCCCATTTTATCAAATGAGTCGCGTTCTGAGAAAACTGGGCATAATGCATGTGCGTAAGGTGTCGTCCCAGATTAGCCTGTGCAGTCCGCACAGGCTAATCAGGGACGACACTTTCCGCCTAAAGTGGATTTTCGCTAAGAAGAGACATTATTTAAACGAAAAATTTCATAAAAGCGGAAATTGTCGTCCCTGAATTAGCCTGTGCGGACTTCACAGGTTAATCTGGGATGACAATTTACGCACATGCATTTTGTCCAGTTTTCTCAGAACGCGACACAATTTACATTTATTATTCTGCTTTGCGGCATGGTCCAGTTCATCCAAGTAGATTAATAAGAAACACTCACTCGTTCATTCCAATCCACAAAGTATATAACCCTAAATTGTCTCAACATTTCGATCCCGCATAAATGCATTTCTTGCTCCGATTTACAATATTCGCTATAACGAGACCATCTACAGCTTTCCAACATGAAGATTGAAAAAGATTGTTGGCACAGCTTTCCGACATGAAGTTATCAACGATTCAATTTTCTGTAGAAGACAGTTTTACTTATTAAGCCGAAAAACCATATCCAAACAAAATAAGTATGTAGGTAGGCCAAACTTCTTTTGGTAACAGTTTTACTAGACACAAGCTATTTTCCACGTGTATAAGGATGTTTAATGAAAGACATGTTGCAAATCGCTTTGCAAAAATACCGCACTTCATATGCAAACGTTCATTTTGCGAATATGATTAAATGTAGAAAAACTGTTCGAAAACTCAATCTGAAAGACAAGAAACATTTAAGGTCGGTGTTAGAAATTAGATTCGTGACGATTAGTGGAAACACACAACTTTTTATTTCAGCCCTCATAAAATGTTGGTTGCGTCAAGGAGTTGTGTCGAGTGTTTTAATGTTGATGACCGCTTTTAGATCTATTGCACGTGCGTTCAGATAACCCTTAAGGGGTGTTTCGCCAGAGTTATTTATTGAATATAAAACAACCATAAAACACCGTTAAATATTAATACTAATATGGGAATATTGTGATGTTAAAGTACTCTTTTTACGAAAAATTCCGGAACTATTCTGACTATGCAGATTTATTTCAAAAAAGAGGAGTAATAGCAAAACATGTTGAATATGGTTTATAATCGCCAATTAATTTTAGATGAAAATACAATCTAACATTGAAAACATCTGGCCGCAGTACTTTTAGAACGAAAACATGATTTAGGACTCCCCATTTCGGATTTGTAGAAACGTCGGGATTATAATTATAAAACTATTTTTTAATTATAAATGGTATTATATTTACATTTATTTTAAATTAATTTCCGAAACTGGAACCTTTAGTTTGATGAATTGTTCAATTGTGTAAATTATGACAGGTGTGTATTTTTAAATGCTTTATTTTATTTCAAAATTATTTTTGTAAGAGTGTTTTATGAGACATTGATCGCTATCAGACTAGGGACTTACAAAGGGATGCAGCATCCTCTCGCCGCAAGGTCCCAACTTGCCCCCTTTTACCTACACATGCCCTTGTTTTGATTTCATCACATTTTTATAACGGAAGTTTTATTTAAAGTTCAAATTAATCAATTCAGAATTCTTTCTGTTCTGTTCTGGTTTGATAATTATGAACCGTATAACGTAGTCATATTCAACGCGATCGTACTGTAGAATTACAATCACCGAAATAAAAAATAAATTGTATTTTGTTTCCTGCATGTGCATTAAACCAAATAAGACAATTTGTTTCACCAATCCGTATTCTCTACTTGGTGGTCATCTTGAGCATCGGAATAAGATTCCTCGTTGTTCGAGTAAGATTCAGAAATATCTGACTGACTAAGCCAGTTGACTTAAAACTGAGGTGTGTGTGTGTATTCAAGATTTATATACCGGTCGCCTCCGCGTCTTCACGACAACATACAAGGTGTCGACCTGCCCCTGTGACCTTTCAGGGGAAAAAGATTATTTTTGAGCCAAAGTAGCTCAAATTTACCCAGGCTGCCAGGGTATTCGCCAAAGATATAATTTAGATCCAAAACGATCAGTGCACGGTGGCCAATGAGACCTTAATGTGCACTGGTAGACAATTTCAAGACAAATTCATGTCTGGACGCAGCCCCGCCAAGGGAGTGCAGCTCACGGCTCTGCCTTTATTGCCACTCTTGTCGTCACCGGCCGTCGTCTTCACCCCCGAGACGGTTTCCGCAGTACTTTGAGCGCACTGAGTACCGTCGCCCCGGGTCCCCTCTCAGGTCCGCCCCGTCCGTCTTCTACGCTGGTACATCCGCTGTCCCGGTCCCGCTACAGACGACTGTAGTGTCGAGCGTCAGTGGCGTGGAGTCCACCCACCACAGCCGTCGTCAGTTCTGGGATACAGCGAAGTTTGCAGTCTAACTAGAAGACGTCCGTCTCGAGGGATGACGGTACCCGCTGGATTAGCAGAGCCGCCCGCAGAAGTTCCCCTTTCCGATGACAAGTCTTCAAGAAAATCTTCTGCGGGTGACTCTCGCCCCGATCGCGACGTGCACGCTCCAGCAGCTGACCGAGCTTAAAACTGAGGTTTATAATATCTTCGCTTAAATACCCAGAGTCACCAGTTAACGAGCTCATAAAACGGATCTTCATTAAGTATGATCACTCTGTCATGAACACGCAACAATCTCCTACGCAGTGGTATCCCTTTTTCTAGAAGAGACCGGGCGCATGCCCAAGGGAAGTAACTGATGTGAGGAGTTTGAACACGCAATTGGTATGAGTTACCTGAGACTCAAATCCAAAATAGTATTTTTATGCTCGCCATATATATATATGGGGAGCATATAGTTTCCAGTTTGAACTTCCGTTATTCCAAATTCCTTCCGTCACACTTTTGTTACAGTTTCTCATAGCGCCTTCAATATTTTACCGATCTCTTCCATATTTGGCATGTAGGTACCTTGCATGAACCTCTACCTTTTGATGAGGTTTGAGGTCACTGGGGTCAAGGTCACCGAGGCTTATAATAGATTTTCTCAAGGTCACATTTTCTATTTATTTTTTCCACATAATTAACCCATATATCGACAAAACATCATTGGGGAGCATCCATCAGTTTTACTGATATCCTTGTTTTTAAATATAAAATGAGGGCCATAACTCTATGTAAGTCGAGACAATTTGCACCTACAAGCGCGGATGATCAAGCCTTTATGCTGCGTTATATCTTTGTTAAGAGTTTCATAGGCACAAGTCCGAAAATGTATTTTAGTAACAAAATGGTTCTTAATCTACTGATGTTGGACAGAACTGCACTGAAATAGTCGTGTGCTCCAGTGCATCTGCTAGTGTTTCTTGTGCATAATCATTGTATAGTAAATGTGGTACAAGTCCTAAAAAAAGAAAAACATTTAGAAATGAGGAAATTTGAGAATTGTTCATATATATTTACACTAAACTTTGTCCGCAATACATAGGGGGATTTCATACATGTTACGACACATTAAAATTATATCTGCATTTTTGGTTCACGGCCAATACACCGTTGCGACCAATACATTTATGTTGCTAAAATTAAAGACATATGAAAGAAAACCGTATAATGATTTAAATAAATGTATTTTACCAATCAAATGTGTTCATAATAATCAAATATTTATTTTAAAATATGGCATTTTAATTAACATTGGTCGTTTGCCTGATGTTTTGTAAACGGAACTCTGACAAATAGAACTACTGCTTAACATTCTAAGCAAATGGGCATTATAACAACACGCGAAGCATAGTTAATTCAATTAACCTGACACATACTACATTTAAAAAGGAACCAATTGGATTGTTTTCATTTACTTTTTAAATAAAGTTTGAAAACATTATAATTACAAAGTGACATTCGGAAAGTGGATTGGTATTTGCGAATTGAAAACAATACATAAATGGCGTGTGTTTTATCATGTGATTATGAGTGAATGTATAAAAGTGATTTTTCACTAAATGGTCGTTTGTCAAAATAGTATAAAGTACTAGCTTAAAACAATACAATACAGAGATACAATAAAGAACGAAACATAAGGCTAGATATATTGTTTTTGCAGTTAAATGTCAAAAGCAAACACAGGTACTAGTTTGTGTTTGTAACACAATGTTAAACGAAGAAATATCTCGATTTTCATAAAACATCAACATCCAGCCATCTGAAACATAAACATTGAAGCGAACGTGTTTATACAACATCCAAAACAGTATGTGTGTAGCCACTGAACATAATGAGGGAATGTTAAATAGATACACGTGAGACAAAACATGTCAACATTATATAAGAAATATATTTTTAAATTCCCATAAATATGTCTTCTTACCATGGACAGTTATATTGTTTCCCTAATTCCTCTGCTAGTTTCGCGACCCACATTGCTCCCATTTTGGACATCTGTAGAGCAGCGAAAGACAAGGCAACACTAAATCCTTCAACGTCTGCCTTCTCGAATTTCCCTTTGTGACTGCTACTCCCGCAATTCCAGCCCCATGTACAAATATCTCCTGTTAGGTGCAGGATAATCATATATTATTGTCGTCGTGAACCATTCCATGGAGAATAGCATAATTAGGTTATTGCACGTAAATGTATATATAACTATTTGTGATAGTTTTTGCTGCATATTACAAAATCCCATTCAGCAAAATACATGTAATTCAATTATATATTCTATTTGATCTGACAGGAAATTGGGTACTATATGTTATTAAACCAGGTCTGGGATTGTGTTTAGGTTTGCCTGCTTATGTTAGACGAGCGTCATTTTTTTTTCATGGCTTTACGCAACAATAACCTCGACTTTTTCCAAACACATTTATAAATCCTAAAAACTGATATTTGGAAATCATTTAATACCAACAAGGTTTTTCTCTGAAATGGCATGTAATTGTTCGGTCAAAGAATATGTAACCTCTGCGAGATTAAAAATTGTATCTTAGAAACATTTCTAGATTAGGAACGTGGTGATATATTAAATAACCAAAACAGTTTTATTTATAATAAGAACATCGTATTAGGATAAAATACTCAATACATTTTCAAATTATATTCGAAAACTTAGTATTTTATCGTTACCGTTTCAAAATACTAGTTTTAATGATTCCAACTGAGATAATGGGCGCATCAACAAATAGTAAATAATGCACCAATTCGACCTACCAAAGCATGCTTCTGTCTTGCACTTCATTTTGCCGCGGGCGTTTAGAAATGTTGGGGCGCCGTGTGCAGTGCACACCCAAGATCGTCCATCCCTGCAACAATGTGTGTGTTGTTTAAAACAATATGTTGAATCTTCAATTCTGTTATTCAGATATTTGAAATCTACAAGTATGTGTTACAAATCATACGGCGTGCAACACAGTGCACTAATATATTAGCGATTCAGATTATATGGCCAAACATTTTCATAAACTGTAGTGAAAAGATTTAATTAATACATGTAATATTTATTTTGAGGTCAGTGTTGTACATATAAAATTGTTCAAAACGCATTTTATTCCCAAGCTTGAATTGTTTTGGTTGTGTTCAAGTAACATTCTAAACTTGATTTTAGTGTAGTGTTTTTGTTTATTGTATATTCATTTAACACTCATATACCAGTTAAATACCAACACAATAACGTTGTTGTAAAATTGGAAATGCTTTCCAATCTACGATGGTAAGTTATATTTATTAGTGTATTATTGTATTATCTTAAACGTTAAGTCTCTTTGACTGGTAATACATATTATTCAGTGGTTGAGCTGTAGAACATTCAATTTTAAATGCGTTTGTTTTAATGTAAATATAAAATAAGATTTGTTGAGGTGATATTATAACTTCACAATTTTTGTATAACGGCCACAGGACTGCTATAGTAATTCTAAAGGTTTGGAAAGCTTGCTTGATGTTAAACATTTATAAACATTGTGTTCTAGAAAAATGTAAACACCATCTGTTGGACATACCTTCGTATTTCTTTTACGATAAGAAAAGCAAAATAAAATATATATATAATTTATTGTATTTAAGAAACCAAGGCGCACAATCTTCGAAACGTCTTCCACAAATGGACGTTCAAAATTCCATATTTAGAGAAATACTATTCTATTCACATACCAAAACTATGTCCTTTTTGAAATAAATAGTTAAACGGACAATGGTTGTATCTTTGTTTTGCCAGACTTTTCAAATGGAAACAAGTTAAATTCTATGCATTCAAGCTACGTTTATGTGTGTCGTATACACAAATAATGTTTAAAGTAGCATCGATATCAAAACAAGCCAAGATGAGATGAGACTTTATCTTTTTGTGATGGTATTAGTAGGTGAAGGAGAGGTTGTGCATGTAATACTGTTTTGAAAAAAAAAACTATTGAAATCGCTCGATTGATGTTTACAAGTATACGATAAATAGAATGTACAATCTGAATTCTTGCTAACATTGAGGTTATGCTTACGATGGGCACATCTTAAATGGACAGCGAAAATCTGCCAATTCCAGCCACGTTGACGGATCTGTCATTCTATAAAGCAGTAAAATGTCACAACAAGAATAGAACTAATAAAACATGAACATCATCTTTCTACCTTTATGCCATCATATTGAATTGTTGCGAATTCATATTGAATCATAATAATGTACTTTTCGTGTAATAAGCATGTATTATAGAAACATAATTTATAATATAACAAATACAAATTACAATCGAATTTAATTTATTGGGCAGCAATAGCTATTGTCTTGATGACTAAAAATTTGTCGTTCTCGGGCTGGCAAATTATCAATGCGAAAAACGAAACATCCCATGGGAAAATGAAAAATCCATGGGGAAATGAAAAAATCCATGAGTTAATGCAAAATTCCAATGGAAAGACCAACTTTGATCATACATTTCATAGTGAAACAAACGCATTTTAAAGCAAAAGTAACCAATTATTAATATAAAATAAGATATTGCTCGCATACTTTTTCTACAGAAAAAGGGTACTTAAGTTTGCGAAATTCGGTTTAGCAAAGTTGTTCCGGTGGTCGTCCTTTAGTTGTAAAACAACGTTTATCCGTCACCTATTTCTTAATTTATAATTGAATGTTTACTTTTATCTTCGCAATTAAGTGGAATAATAGTGTTACCTGCGAGTAAATTTTTCTGCGTCGGTTTCTTCAAGGGCCAGATTACTTATGAATAACGAAAGAAGAAGTAATATTATCAAGGAAGTAACACAAGAAAGTTAACAGCGCAATCGGTTTGCTTCCGCGAAACAAAATTAAAAATAGAAATTACGATGGAAAATACCAATGATTTGGTTAGCTCAATATAATATGCGTCAACTTTCGATCTTGCTAAAGAATTGAAACGCATTGGTGTAACACGATACATATTGATTGATATCAGGTTTTAAACCTTTGTTAAACAATGAAATATGGGGAAAACGTATTGGTCTAGCATATTACTTTTATTCTTCTTTTAGTAAAAACAATGCCTTTACACATTACCGATCTTGTTAACATGTTAAAACCCTACTGCCGTATTATAACGTCAATAAGTATTCCTGTGCTTGAAATACCAATATCGTCTAGAATGTCGATGCATAAAATATATAATCAAAACGCCGACGGCATTGAAAGGCTGTTGACATGATGAAGGTAAGTTTCTACTGAAATAAATATTCAAGGAACAGTTTAGCAAATGAAAATGTGAAAAGGTATCAGAATAGAAAGTTTGCAAAAAGAATAATAACAGTGAAATGAAACAAAAGGTGATGAGGTAGTCTCAATTGAATCAATTAAGATGTGACAGTAGTTCGCTCCTTGGATTTTCACGGAGTACATAATATCGTGTCTTCATTAGTTATGCCCATGGCAAATGCATGCAGCACTGTTAATTGGTGTGTATTTTCATGTTAAATAGCAGGCGAACGTTTATATATGCCGTTAAACAAATTGGTGTCTCGCTTAACAATGGGCATACTAATGCACAAGATATGTCAGTCACACATAAATCCATCCGGTATCAGATAATTCAACTCGTGTTTATATCAATCGTCAAGACAGCCGTCACCCAATTTATGTGGCCATTTTTGTATAAATTGGCATCTGCGTTGTATGAAGGACAGTTGAGATTCCGATAAACGAGAGGGCATACATTTTTGTTTATTTCCAACATGAACCTTGCGAGTCCTGTCTTTGAAGTGTTATTAGTCGATTAGAATATCTGTCTGGGTGGATTTGGACGGATTTTGTCATGTCTTGGAAACGTAATTAATTAAAAGAAACATATGGACTTCGAAACATTATATTAAGAACTGAATAAAGAATAAAGAACCATTAATCTGCGAGTTTTCTTGTATGTGTATATTACGGAACAGGATCACTTTGGATGAGATGTGGCCGATATTAACCTGGCATTTATTTTGAAACTTACATTAAACATGATATGCATGTTAAACGAAATATATTACACTTATCAGAGTATTTAACGAAATAGACTTAGGTAGCTTTCTTCCTTCTCTGAGATGTCGCATAACATATATAGTATAACAGTTTCTATATATGGCAAGTATTGGCAAATGTAACAGAACGATCATATTTAATAATCCATTCTATTAATACAAGGAACAGTTTTGGTAACCGATGAAAGACGATTATCTACAAGGTTCACTCTCCCATACTATTACACTGCCCATTAGGTCAACTTTACTTATTATAACAAGACTTTGAAAGTTTTCGAGTTCGATATTTTGCACTGTAAATGACTGATAACAGTTATTGCTTAGAGGTGTTAAACTTACGTGAAGTGCAGAGGAAGGCAAAATTGCTGTTGTACAAACATCCTTGCACATGAAAGATCAACCAAATTAATGTTTTTGTTCCTGAACAACACAATAACTATCCAAAAAAACAACAACAACATATTTGTGTGTTTTCAATCGTGAAATATTATAATGTAATTGAGAATACCAATTTTATAATCAGTCAATCGTACAGCCTCACTTGAAGCAAGATTTTGAAAATGTAAGGGGTATTTCACTTGATCATGAACAAATATTGATACAAGTCTGGTGTCTACATGGGACACAAACATACGTACATAGTTTTCCTAAATACGTTTGAAATGTGATAACATTCAAAATTCACCTTTAAAAGAATATACCTTTCCAATAAGACTTGTACTGTACCAGTACAAGTCTTATTGGAAAGGTATATTCTTTTAAAGCTGAATTTTGAATTTTATCACATTCTTGAAAAAGATGTCAAGAGGATGTAAGACCAAATGTTTAAAGTAACAATCTCTGACAACACTTTATTTGATTTATTCTTGTATAATAATGTTCAATTGTTCACGGAAACTTGAGATTTTAAAGAATCGAAATATAATATTTATTTCCACAACGTGCATCAGATGTGCACATTAATTTGAATACTGACACATCTCACAAGTTGTTATCGGAGGTGAGAAAAAAAAAGATGCATCATGAAGGGTTTTCCATGTTATAACGCCAGAAGGACGACTTAAGGGGGTGCTTCTCTCCAGAAAAGATAAGCTAAACTACCCCGCGGCTTTGTCGAACGGGGCTGAGAGCAACTGTCTCGTGCTACAGAGTGATAGGGATAAGCCGACTATTTCTGTGTACTAGCTTTGAAAACCCCGTTAACTTTAAAAATAGGGATGCAAAAGGTTTACAAAAACATTAGCCGGTTAATCTTTTACTGTAACCGGTTATTAACCGGTTTACTGAACAACTCTCTTGTTCTGCAGAGGAATAGGGATAAGCCGTCTATTTCTGTGTACTACCTTTGAAAACCCCGTAAACGTTAAAAAATAGGGATGCAAAAGGTTACAAAAACCTTAGCCAGTTAATCTTTTACTGTAACCGGTTATTAACCGGTTTACTGAACAACTGTCTGGTTCTACAGAGGGATAGGGATAAGCCGACTATTTCTGTGTACTACCTTTGAAAACCCCGCGTTAACGTAAAAGATGTCACGACAAAAATTGTAAAATTTTGAAATATGTTAACATCTTTTTGATATATCACCATGCCTTTCTATGTCAAACTTACAAAGTGGACAGAATGCAACGTTTTTTAAATGCACGCCGACACACAAATATTAATTAGCTAAAATACTAAATGGATATCAGTAAAATCTCATTTGATTTGGGGAAAGGGCCTCTTTCCATTTTTGGGGGAAAAATATCAACAAAACTGAGAAAGAGGAAACACATTTCTTAGGTAAACTTGATATGTTTTTGTAATATTGCATGATTTTAAAGAAATTGTGTTGGGGAAAGGGCCTTTATTTTGGGGAAAGAGGACTGTTTAAGGCCTTTGCTAAAGAAGGAAAAAAGCCCTGCATTCATCCTATAAAAGCATTATTTAAAGGCCGAGCTATTTGGTATGTTTATGTTTCTCGATGCTCAATAACTGCATGCTTCCATAATGAATACGCTTCGTGACACTCACTTTGGTTTTGGGTTGTTTTTATTTGTAAAAAACGATACAGTCATCTGAAATGATTTGTTACACATTCATGCTAAAGGTTTGGCCCACAAATCCGAATAATCGGCTATGGGAGAAAGAAATAACTCTGCAATGAAATTAAAAATTAAAAATATTTTTATTTCGTTGCAGAGTTATTACTTTTTCCAATAGGCCAGGATTGTACATTGTAGTACAGGTCAATTTATTATCTTCCTTTTCATATAATACCAATTTACTTTGTGTGTGAACTCTATCCCCTCTTTATAGTGTGTGTTCACCAATGAAGGCTAATGCAATAGTTAATATGTCCAATCATAATCAAGAATTGCTCCGATGAGAATCATAGCTGGGCTGATTAGTGAAAAAATCTTTCACTTAGTGATACAAGCATGTAATTTTGCATACATTGCCTTTATGTACCCCTTTCTTCAAAAAGCACGTTAGCCACTTGAAAATTCAAAATGGCGGCATTTTTTCCAAAATGGCCGCCAAGATATCCACCAAAACCTATAAATGATCATAACTATGTAACTATTCACTCAAATTTGATGGATTTGGTGTCTAAACCTACGTTTCAAGGGGCAAAGAACACATAAAGATCATCAGACATTGTTTAAATTAACAATAGTACACACAAATCCAACATGGCGTCTAAAATGGCCGCCAAGATAGCCGCCAAAACCTATTAATGATCATAACTATGTAAATATCCACTCAAATTTGATTATTTTTGTGGATATACATAGGTTTCAAGGGGCAAAGAACACATTAAGATTATCAGACATTGTTTAAGTTTATTATATTACACACAAATCCAACATGGCGTCCAAAATGGCCGCCAAGATGGCCACCAAAACCTATTAATGATCATAACTATGTAACTATCCACTCAGATTAGATGATTTTGTTGTCTATACCGAGGTTTCGAGGGGTAAAGAACACATTACGATTGTCAGACATAGTTTAAGTTTATTATGTTACACAGAAATCTCACATGGCGTCCAATGACACAATACGAAGGACCGCAAGTCCATTACTTTTGACGTGATGCTTGTTATGTGAAACGCCATAGTTTGGACCTGCCGCGATTTCTGGATTTTGACAAGAGGATCGATATTTTTCAGCTTCAGGCAACACTGAATTGGCAGGGAATGATGCGTATCTTGCATCAGCAAAGCCAGTACCCTGGGCTGTTGTCAGTCAAATTCTTGCCTATGATTAATATGTACAATGGGGACAAAGCGTGCATTCTGTCAACATAAGCCTTAGTTTGCAACCTTGCCACAACCTTCACACCATTGTAACGTTTGACCAACCCTTGTATTGGAAGGCTGCCAAAATCATCATTGATGCGCCACAAAGTAGTTTAAAGTGTTGATTAGAATTTGGGATGTTTCATAAACGTATCAAATTGCTGGGGGGGGGGGGCAAAGGATCCCTCATGGAAGAAACCGCTCTCAAAAACATACTTGAGGCTGTCAATAGAGAAAATGCACACAAAAATGTGCACATTGTCACACGAAAAACTGTCCAGAGGGCTTCATGGTACCATCTTCTTGTTGAAAAGTGCATACACAGCCAGCTTACAGCCGAAATGACCCAGGAAGATCCAGACATTCAGATACTGCTGGATCATGCAAAGGATTTGTACTCTTCCCTTCTTAGGGGCAAAATGACGCTAGCAGATGATACGTGTTATGCGATTTTAATCAAACTCGAGAGGGCTACATAGAAGAAGAAACGTGAACTTGCCCAGACCTCAAAGACAAGCATAGTATAGCTGAATTATTAGCTTATGATTAACAATTCAAGGGTGTTGATTTAAGCATATCGTACTGGGTGTTGGCTGATGCATTAGCAGGCAGTGCCCGATTTGCTATCCATCTTTGCTGCAAATAAGCGGCCTAGAGGAAACGCACCCAGACGTTTATCGAAAGTTCGGTATTGGTTTTCAGGTTGTTCGTAGGAGCCATCAGAGCTGGGCTGGGCTAGGACTTGATCTTGTCATTGAGCACACATTGATGATGTGTTTATAGAGCACATGTGGTCTAACTCGCTGCAGTGAAATGGCCGAGGAAATGCAAACCCCTTGGACCCTATCTGCATCATCCGAGCACAACAGTGCGATGCAGGATTTCACAGACCTGACCTATACTACAATTCCACAACACAAAGATTCAACTGAGGTGTGCATCAAGGCGGATTCTTCTGATATAGAGAAAATGCAGACAGAGATTACAACCTGCTCTCCATACACATCTAACCCTACTCTGAGAAACATGGTCAATGGGATAGTGGCTGGGTCAGATGTGAATGTTCATGCAGTTAAGGCGGTTGGGAAAACGATCATAAGATATATCATAGGCAAGTCGGTCTTTGCTTATAAATTCACGAGAAAATACAGAGCCAAAGCTCTTGGGAATAGGTGTTAAGATCGCTTCTGACCGTGCTTTTTATCCTGCTCTTCTGTTCCAGCGTTTCCTGGTGGTGTCAAAAACTGGAGATCCTTCCCTTGCAGTCGTATTGTCTTTTGAAATGAGCTCCCATCCTGCTGCCTTCTTTGAAGCCAAGACCATACTTTGTACAGCAGTTAAGCCTCAGATCGCTCAGGAAATTTGACAGCATGCTGTAGACACATTATGTGAGGCTGAGATGAACTGTATCCATGTTGGATTTGTGTGTACTATATTAAACTTAAACAATGTCTGAATTTAAATTCAAACTAGTCAAATTGTTGTGTACGAAATTAAAATCAAGTAATATTCACAGCAGTAAAACCTTTCAGGGAATTTGTTTCATTTTTTTTTCATTTTTAATCCTGACGGCGGCCATCTTGAAAACGGACGCCATTTGAGTTTTTTATTGGCTAACGTGCTTTATCAAATCTATAGTTACTGAAGAGTATATGTGCCAAATTTGGTGCTTGCATCACAAACTGAAAGATTTCTTGATATATAGACTTAATCTGCTGAGCTAGTAAAATACAGTTTTTATGCTGCTTATGGCAATGTAAAATATATCAGAATTTATTTAATAAGCCTGTGTTCTTGGTAAACAAAATGTATAGTTTGCTTCTTGTGAAGAGCATATTAAATATATTAAAATGAATTTGCATAGAATGAAAGATCGCTTTAAGAGAAACAACCGAATACAATTTCAATGGGGCTCACTTCAAAGTGATACGAACGTAACATTTTACAACCTGTCTCGACTGTTAAAGGAGTTTCCCAGTTTAAAACACCATAAATCAATGGTTTAAGATAACACTTATGTATTTGAGGTACTATATGACACTCCACAAATATTATAAATATCCACAAGCTTCAATAAAAAAAAATCTTAAAGAGCTTAAAACGCCGAAATAAAGATGTTAAGGACATATTACAATCATAAATCACGGAATAAATACATACAAGATATTTGGCAATGTTTACCGAAACTTACTTTTCAACGGATAGTTATAAATAATGTTCCGTTTTATGTTTAAACAGTCTACTTCGCTCTACCTGAAATGTCATTGTCATTGTGGAGAATATAAATTAAATAGTAAATCATCCAGTAAAGAGTTGTTGAAAAAGTGTGTGCTCGACATAAGGCAAAAAAGAAAATGTTCATTAACATTTTTAACGATTCCATACTTTAATACAAATATGCAAGGACATGCAGAAATCTTTCCAAGCGCATAACTTTCCTTTATACTTATTTGTTTTGTGTGAATTAAATATAAATATAATATTTATGAATATGCGAAATGTAACACGTATTATTGAAAAATTGAGGAATACCAAAATAATTTAGGTGAGTAATCTTCAATGATTTTCAGCAACAGTAAAATATGAAGTCTTCAGAAGTTAGTAAAACCTGATCCTATCATGAAGTCATGTGCCAGTTCATGCTCTCTACCAAATGTCGTAAATTGGATTTTATGACTATTCAAGTGCTAAGTGATGACCTCAACTCGAATAAACTCCATTAAAGTGTTCCTTGTCTCCTAAACTATGGTGTTTTACATAACAACCATAACTTTTGAGTATCAAGTTATGGACTTGTGGTCCTTCGTATTGTGTTAATGGGCATTTTGGTCGCCGTGTTGGATGTTTGTGTAACATTATAAGCTTATATTTTGTCTGATGATGTAAATGTAATATTTATGTGTTTTTTTCTCTCCCTGAAACCTGGGTATAGACACCAAATTAATCAAATTTGTGTGGACAGTTACATAGTTATATTTTACATTTTGTGTATTATCATAAATATGTTTTGACGGCCATCTTGGCGGCCATTTTGGATTAGTGTGATATGTAATAAATTTTAAAATGTCTGATGATCTTAATATGTTCTTTGCCCGCTGAAACCTATCTATAGACACAAAAATCGTCAGATATAAGTGGATAGTTACATAGTTATGATCATTAATATGTTTTAGCGGCCATTTTGGACGCCATGTTGGATTTTGTGTGACATTATTAGCTTACACTTTGTCTGATGATATAAATGTGTTCTTTGCCCCCTGAAACCTGGGTATAGACATCAAATTCATCAAATTGGAGTGGATAGTTACATAGTTATCATCATTAATAGGTTTTGGGGGCCATCTTGGCGGCCATTTTTGACGCCATGTTGGATTTTTGTACTATATTAAACTCAAACAATGTCTGAATAAAAATTCAAACTAGTCAAATTGTTGTGTACGAAATCCAAATCAAGTAAAATTCACAGCAGTAAAACCTTTCAGGGAATTTGATTCATTTTTTTTTCATTTTTAATCCTGATGGCGGCCATCTTGAAAACGGACGCCATTTTGAGTTTTTTTATTGGCTAACGTGCTTTATCAAATCTATAGTTACTGAAGAGTATATGTGCCAAATTTGGTGCTTGTATCACAAACTGAAAGATTTCTTGATATATGGACTTAATCTGCTGAGCTATCATTGGTCATTAAATATAACTGTTTTATTTCATTATACATTTACTAACCACGTTTTCATTTGCCAAGACCGTCTAGTGGACGTAAGTCCATTCTCGAGGTCTACATTTATTCCACCTTGGTGAGGTGTAAATCTCTTTTTATTTATTGAACATTTTGTTTTATTGTATTATGAAATATGTGTTAATTAGTGTAATTAGTGTAATTATTGTGATATTCATTTCATTCATATTTCATAGTATCGCATTTTTTTTGTTCTGTTTGTAAAAATATTGTCATTGTTTTGTTTAAGTCTTCTTGGCAAAAACAAATATTGGTCGACGCCTACAAATAAATAGATACAACGTATCTCTGGTCTTTGTTTGCCATTATCCCCTACCTCACATACATTTAATTAAACTCCGAAGAGAGTTGTGTATTGATCGCTTCGTCGTCCGTTTGTCTGTCCGGATAAGTAATCGGAGCTATTTTTTTCTCTAGTTGAAAAAGAACATCTTTTTTTTCTTTTTTTGACTTTTGTGAGCTTAGGGTAAGTGTTAAATCTGTATTAAAGACAACTTATATCGAAACTTTAGCGAATCCGTTCGTACGTCCGTCCGTCCGTAGGTCCGCCCCGCTTTTTAGCGACTCAATTTGTTTCTGATAAGCTTATATATATTTGGCTTTATTGAACATAAATACTTTTTCTTGTGCTAAGCATAGCTACATTTCCATTACACAAAAAGAATTGAATGCATAAGAATGATGCTGGACTGATAACTACGAGATGTTTGAGCGCTAAAATGCTTGACTCTTGTCAACGAATCGCCATGCTGCTGGACTTTTAACTTATTGTTGCCGCAATGTCGGACTGTTGAAAACGTACCGTTAGGCTGCTGGACAGTCTGTTGAACTGTGCCCTTTGCGATGACAGTCAGCTAGACAGTAGGAAATGCTGAGTTCATACTGTAAGACAGCTAGACAATAGGTATGCTGAGTTCATACTGTAAGACAGCTAGACAATAGGAATGCTGAGTTCATACTGTAAGACAGCTAGACAGTAGGCATGCTGAGTTCATACTGTAAGACAGCTAGACAATAGGAATGCTAAGTTCATACTGTAAGAAAGCTAGACAATAGTAATGCTAAGTTCATACTGTAAGACAGCTAGACAGTAGGAATGCTGAGTTCATACTGTAAGACAGCTAGACAATATGAATGCTGAGTTTATTCTTTAAGACAACTAGACAGTAGGAATGCTGAGTTCATACTGTAAGACAGCTAGAAAATAGACATGCTGAGTTTATTCTTCAAGACAGCTAGACAGTAGGAATGCTGAATTCATACTGTAAGACATCTAGACAATAGGAATGCTGAGTTCATACTGTTAGACAGCTAGACAACAGGAATGCTGAGTTCATACTGTACAACATCTAGACAATAGGAATGCTGAGTTCATACTGTAAGACAGCTAGAAATAGGAATGCTGAGTTCATACTGTAAAACAGCTAGACAATAGGAATACTGAGGTCGTAATGTCAAACAGCTAGATAGAAGGACTGCTGAGGTCGTAATGTCAAACAGCTAGATAGTAGGACTGCTGAGGTCGTAATGTCAGACAGCTAGACAGTAGGAATGCTGAGGTCGTAATGTCAGACAGCTAGACAGTAAGAATGCTGATGTCGTAATGTCCGACAACTAAACAGTAGGAATGCTGATGTCGTAATGTCAGATAGCTAGACAGTAAAAATGCGGAGGTCGTTATGTCCGAAAGCTAGACAGTAGGAATGCTGAGGTCGTAATGTCCGACAGCTAGATAGTAGGAATGCTGAGCTCGTAATGTCAGACAGCTGGACAATACGAATGCTGAGGTCGTAATGTCATACAGCTAGATAGTAGGAATGATGAGGTCGTAATGTCATACAGCTAGATAGTAGGAATGATGAGGTCGGTATGTCCGACAACTAGACAGTAGGAATGCTGAGGTCGTAATGTAGGACAGCTAGATAGTAGGAATGCTGAGGTTGTCATGTAGTACAGCTAGATAGTAGGAATGCTGAGATCGTAATGTCCGACAGCTAGACAGTAGGAATGCTTAGGTCGTAATGTCCGACAACTAGACAGTAGGAATGTTGAGGTCGTAATGTAGGAAAGCTAGATAGGGGGAATGCTGAGGTTTTCATGTAGGAAAGCTAGATAGTGGGAATGCTGAGGTCGTAATATCAGACAGCTAGACAGTAGGAATGCTGAGGTCGTAATGTCAGACAGCTAGACAGTAGGAATGCTGAGGTTGTAATGTCAAACAGCTAGATAGTAGGAATACTGAGATCGTTATGTTAGACAGCTAGATAATAGGAATGCTGAGGTCGTAATGTAGGACAACTAGATAGTAGAAGTGCTGAGGTCGTTATGTCCGACAGCTAGACAGTAAGAATGCTTAGGTCATAATGTAGGACAGCTAGATAGTAGGAGTGCTGAGGTCGTAATGTCCGACAGCTAGACAGTAGGAATGCTGAGGTCGTAATGTCAGACAGCTAGATAATAGGAATGCTGAGGTCGTTATGTAGGACAGCTCGATAGTAGGAATGCTGAGATCGACATGTAGGACAGCTAGATAGTAGGACAGCTGAGGTCGTAATGTCCGAAAGCTAGATAGTAGGAGTGCTGAGGTCGTAATGTCCGAAAGCTAGATAGTAGGAGTGCTGAGGTCGTAATGTCCGACAGCTAGAAAGAAGAACGCTGAGGTCGTAATGTAGGACAGCTAGATAGTAGGAATGCTTAGGTCGACATGCAGGACTGCTAGATAGCAGGAGTGCTGAGGTCGTAATGTCCGGCAGCTAGAAAGCAGGAGTGCTGAGGTCGTAATGTCCGACAACTACACAGTAGGAATACTGAGGTCGTAATGTTCGACAACTAGACAGTAGGAATGCTGAGCTCATTATGTCCGACAACTAGACAGTAAGAATTCTGAGGTCGTAATGTCCGACAACTAGACAGTAGGAATGCTGAGGTCGTAATGTCCGACAACTAGACAGTAGGAATGCTGACGTCGTCATATAGGACAGCTAGATAGTAGGAATGCTGAGGTCGTAATGTCCGACAGCTAGAAAGTAGGAATGCTGCGGTCGTAATGTCCGACAACTGGACAGTAAGAATGCTGCTGGGCTGTTTACTTTTGATGCCATAATGGCGGACTGTTGACAACTTACCGTTAGGCTGCTGAACAGTGCCCTTATAGACAGCTAGACAGTGGGAATGCCATGCATACTGTCATGCAATAAAGCTGCTTTATTGTTGACTACACGCTGCAACAGTGCTTAGCTGCTGGACTGACGACTTCACGAACATTAAATTTAGTACACGTGTTAAGGGAGACAATCCATGTTTTGTTAGATTACGAATGCCAGTGTTCTCTATCTTAGTATATATAATACTGCATTTCAATTACCTACAAATAGACTATATGAAAACATAACTAAAATAAAATAAATCATGAATTAATGTACTTAAGTTAAAACTTAAAAACAACTATGCTTTACATACATGCGTGCTGTCAATACTGTTTAAGTCGTTATGCTAATATGCAGGATTATTTTTGTCTTGCAGACACATCCGAGAAATTCCCCATATCAGCACCATTGCCGTTTATTATTATTTGTTTTGTTGCTAGTCTATAGCAATGCTCGTTGCATGGTTGCAGTCTCCATGGTAAAATTCAACATGTATTGGGTAATCCGTTTAATTTACTGTTTCATCTAATGTAACGATGATGATGTTTTTTTCAGGTCCGAGGGTCATTTAAGAAAAAGTCCTTCAAAAATGCTCTGTAGATCGCACCGATCTTCAGGACACTATTCATTGCTGTTACTGCGTCTGTGCGTGGCTTTAGCATATTCTCTCTTGGCTTCCTAATGGATCGTAGAAACTAGCTATTTGGTAGTTTTTCTACGTTTTATTTCGTTGCAATATGTACCGAGAAAGCATTCATCATGAGTTAGTTATTGAAAAGCTTTCGTATGGTGCTTCTATGGTTTGCCTTAGGCTAGCCTTCAGNAGACAACTAGACAGTAGGAGTGCTGAGGTCGTAATGTCAGACAGCTAGACAGTAGGAATGCTGAGGTCGTAATGTAAGACATCTAGGCAATAGGAATGCTGAGGTCGTAATGTAGGACAGCTAGATAGTAGGAATGCTGAGGTCGTAATGTCAGACAGCTAGATAGTAGGAATGCTGAGGTGGTGATGTCAGACAGCTAGACAGTAGGAATGCTGAGGTCGTAATGACCGACAGCTAGATAGTAGGAATGCTGAGGTTGTAATGTCAGACAGCTAGGCAGTAGAAATGCTGTGGTTGTAATGTGGGACAGCTAGACACTAGGAATGCTGAGGTCGTAAGGTAAGGACAGCTAGACAGTATTAATGCTGAGGTCGTAACGTAGGACAGCTAGATAGTAGGAATGCTGATATCGTAGTGTCAGACAGATAGACAGTAGGAATGCTGAGGTCGTAATGTAAGACAGCTAGATAGTAGGAATGCTGAGGTCGTAATGTCAGACAGCTAGATTGTAGGAATGCTGAGGTCGTAATGTAGGACAGCTAGATAGTAGAAATGCTGAGGTCGTAATATCAGACGGCTAGATTGTAGGAATGTTGAGGTCATAATTTACGACAGATAGATAGTAGAAATGCTGATATCGTAATGTTAGACAGCTAGACAGTAGGAATACTGAAGTCGTAATGTAGGACAGCTAGGCAGTAGGAATGCTGAGGTCGTAATGTCAGACAGCTAGATAGTAGGAATGCTGAGGTCGTAATGTAGGACAGCTAGGCAGTAGAAATGCTGAGGTCGTAATGTCAGACAGCTAGGTAGTAGGAATGCTGAGGTCGTAATGTCTGACAGCTAGACAGTAGGAATGCTGAGGTCTTAATGTCCGAAAGCTAGACAGTAGGAAAGTCTGAGGTCGTAATGTCAGACAGCTAGATAGTAGGAATGCTGAGGTCGTAATGTCAGACAGCTAGACAGTAGGAATGCTGAGGACGTAATGCCAGACAGCTAGATAGTAGGAGTGCTGAGGTCGTTATGTCAGAAAGCTGGACAGTAGGAATGCTTAGGTCGTAATGGCAGACAGCTATATAGCAGGGATGCTTAGGTCGTAATGTCAGACTGCTAGACAGTAGGAAAGCTTACGTCGTAATGTCAGACAGCTAGACAGTAGGAATGCTGATGTCGTTATTTCAGACAGCTAGATAGTAGGAATGCTGATGTCGTAATGGCAGATAGAAAGATAGTAGGAGTGCTGAGGTCGTCATGTAGGACAGCTAGACAGTAGGAATGCTTAAGTCGTAATGTCAGACTGCTAGATAGTAGGAATGCTGAGGTCGTAATGTAGGACAGCTAAATAGAAGGAGTGCTGAGGTCGTCATGTAGGACATTTAGATAGTAGGAGTGCTGAGGTCGTTATGTCCGACATCTAGATAGTAGGAGTGTTGAGGTCGTTATGCCCGACAGCTAGAAAGTAGGAATGCTGAGGTCGTAATGTAGGACAGCTAGACAGTAGTAATTCTGAGGTCGTCATGTAGGACAGCTAGATAGTATGAGTGCTGAGGACGTAATGTCCGACAGCTAGATAGTAGGAATGCTGAGGTCGTAATGTAGGACAAGTAGATAATAGGAACGCTGAGGTCCTCATGTAGGACAGCTAGACCGTAGGAGTGCTGAGGTCGTAATGTCCGACAGCTAGAAAGTAGGAGTGCTGAGGTCGTAATGTGCGACAACTAGACTGTAGGAATGCTGAGGTCGTAATGTCCGACAACTAGACAGTATGAATGCTGAGGTCGTAATGTCCGACAACTAGACAGTAAGAATGCTGAGGTCGTAATGTCCGACAGCTAGACAGTAGGAATGCTGAGGTCGTAATATCCGACAGCTAGACGGTAGGAATGCTGAGGTCGTAATATAGGACAGCTAGATAGTAGGAATGCTGATATCGTAATGTTAGACAGCTAGACAGTAAGAATGCTGAGGTCGAAATGTCCGACAGCTAGACAGTAGGAATGCTGAGGTTGTAATGTCAGACAGCTAGACAGTTGGAATACTGAGGTCGTAATGTCCGACAACTAGATAGTTGGACTGTTGAGGTCGTAATGTCCGACAACTAGACAGTAGGAATGCTTAGGTCGTAATGTCAGACATCTAGACAGTAGGAATGCTGAGGTTGTCATATAGGACAGCTAGATAGTAGGAATGCTGAGGTCGTAATGTCCGACAGCTAGAAAGTAGAAATGCTGAGGTCGTAATGTCAGACATCTAGACAGTAGGAATGCTGAGGTCGTAATGTCCGACAGCTAGAAAGTAGGAATTGTTAGGTCGTTATGTCCTACAACAAGACAGTAGGAATGCTGAGGTTGTCATATAGGACAGCTAGATAGTAGGAATGCTGAGGTCGGAAAGTCCGACAACTTTACAGTAAGAATGCTGCTGGACTGTTTACTGTTGATGCCATAATGGCGGACTGTTGACAACTTACCGTTAGACTGCTGAACAGTGCCCTTATAGACAACTAGACAATTGGCATGCCAAGCATACTGACATGCAATAAAGCTGCTTTATTGTTGACTTCACGCTGCCACAGTGCTTATCTGCACACGTACACGTGTTAAGGGGGACAATCCATGTTTTGTTAGATTACGAATATCAGTGTTCTCTATCTTAGTATATATAATACTGCATTTCAATTAACTACAAATAGACTATATGAAAACATATCTAAAATAAAACAAATCATGAATTAATGTACTAAAGTTAAAACTTAAATGCAACTATGACATATTTCTATGCTATACATACATGCGTGCTGTCAATAATGTTTAAGTCGTTTTGCTAATATGCAAGATCATTTCTGAGAAATTCTACATATCAGCACCATGGCCATTTATTATTATTTGTTTTGTTGCTTATCTATAGTAATGCTCGTTGCATGGTTGCAGTTTCCACGGTAAAATTCAACATGCATTGGGTAATCCGTTTAATTTACTATTTCATATAATGTAACGATGATGATGTTTTTTCAGGTCTGAGGGTCATTTAAGAAAAGGTCCTTCATCACTGCTGTGTAGATCGCACCGATCTTCAGGAAACTATTCATTGCTGTTACTGCGTCTNGCGTGCTGTCAATAATGTTTAAGTCGTTATGCTAATATGCAAGATTATTTCTGAGAAATTCCCCATATCAGCACCATGGCCATTTATTATTATTTGTTTTGTTGCTTGTCTATAGTAATGCTCGTTGCATGGTTGCAGTTTCCACGGTAAAATTCAACATGCATTGGGTAATCCGTTTTATTTACTATTTCATAAAATGTAACGATGATGATGTTTTTTCAGGTCCGAGGGTCATTTAAGAAAAGGTCCTTCATCAATGCTGTGTAGATCGCACTGATCTTCAGGAAACTATTCATTGCTGTTACTGCGTCTGTGCGTGGCTTTAGCCTATTCTCTCTTGGCTTCCTAAAGGATCGTAGAAACTAGTTATTTGATAGTTTTCCTACGTTTTATTTCGTTTCAATATGTACCGAGAAAGCATTTATCATAAGTAAGTTATTGAAATGCTTTCGTATGGTGCTTCTATGGTTTGCCTTAAACTAGCCTTCAGCGTGTCTCAAAGCGAGAAGAGTGAATACTAGAGACTGTGGATCTCCCAGTTCCTTACTTCAAGGCAGTAACAGACGGATGAGCATTTGTGGAGTATGTAAACGTGTTTTCTTGTTTGTTGCAAGCAATGCTGTTGAAAAATGTGTATAAGCTCATCCTATAATTTTAATACTTCATTTGGTTAATGGTATGTTTCGGACATATGGCAGTTGATAAAGTTTTGTTAACTACGATTTAAATTTAACATAATTGAGCTAACTAATCTTACTGCTGTAGATCAACTATTTCTATGACAATATCTGTAATACTCCACCCCACTCGTTGTCAAAATTGTACATTACGGTTCATATGCTTTCAATTATAAAATTAATAGTGGGCTTTTTCTTAAAACAATTTATTTTTTTTCAAACAGAGGATTTATAAGGTAATTTAAACTATAATCATTAATAACACATTTTTATACCGCTTCGATACATGTTTATTCAAATAAAATATTCGACGTAGGCAAAAAGCATAGGAACGACATTAAAAAACGTTTTATCACAACAAACAGCTATCTTAAATAGTCTTTTATATAAAGCCAATCTGATAGCCCTTCCTTGTTGTCTCCCTCATTCTCATGTGGAAATACTCTCTGTTGTACACATGATATACGCCGGTATTACAATTAATAGCATACCGACTAAGCAATAAATATATAAACAAAAACGCTGTATTTATTTTATACCGAAGCTTTCGACCTCACGGTCTTCATCAGCGGCCATTAATTATTTCAAAATGTTACACTGTAAAAACGGATATGACGTCGCGCATTTTCGGCGTCAACGTCGTTTTCGCGCCCTTTTACGAAATGTCTATTCCTGTACATTGATGCCGTATGGTCGGTACGTTCGTAGTTTTCCTTTCCATAATTGCTCAATGGTCTTGCGGTACTCGTCCGACCCGCTGAGTTTCTCCAGTCCCATTATTTGGAAATTATCCATGGAGTGTCCGTCCGTATAGAAATGTTCAGCTACCGGGTCACTGTGCTGTGTGCGAATACGCGACAGATTCAACAGATGTCGCTGGTACAGAGTTCCGCCGGTCCCTCCCACATACACATACCTGCGACAGCGCCGACAGTTGACCGCGTACACAACATTGGATGATTTGCAATCCACATTGTTTCTCACGCTGTACTTTTTGCCGCTGGGATCTGTGAAGTTGTCCCCCATCATCATGTACCGGCAAATTACTTATGTACAAAGTACTACACATAATAATAAAGGAACTTAACGCGCGCGTTTTCTGTTGTATCCTGGCGTGGATTGTTTGCATTTTTTTACACTGTTGAGTGTTATAAGTTCAATTCATACGTGTATAGTTGTTATCTGCTGAAATGAAGCCCATTTATGAAACCAAACTTGATTAAGCTTTATATGCGAAACCTGTTGCTCTCTCGTTCTATTTTTACCCGTTGCAGACGAAATTTGATATTGAAATCGTCGTTATCTTTATGACACCAAAGCAAAGGCCAATACTAGACAAAAACAATAACAAAATCGTAACACAGTCTGTATAATGATACGTCTATGTATAAAATAAACACTCTCCAGCAACTTATAGTAGTATAGTTGTCAAAAGAAGTATGTAATTAAAGACGCATAGTCTTGATATGTATACCATGAAACATGAACATATCGTATAAACTGTTCATATCAGTGAAGAAGCTAGTGTTATTCCATTTGTTTTTACAATAACCACATATTTTATAACCACATATTGACTCCCATTGAAATAGTAGCTTTTACCAGGTCATTGAATAACGGACATGCCCAGTGTGTTTAAAATATTTTAAAGGCAACAAGAAGAGTAACAAAACTCAAATTTCAATAATTTCAGTGCATACTGTGCTGTAAAATATCGATATGACCATTACACAACAAAACACGTGGCAATTTACAACACAACACTGATAATATAATTGTAAACGATTTTTTTACTATCTACCGCTTTTGGTTGTCTAAACTATCAACTACTCATAAAATATAAGAAACCGAATTCGAATTTCATACTGTTGAATTCTGGACAGTAACAGAGACATACTGTGGATCAGAAATATGAATATACTGACACAGCGGTGGCAACATGCATACGAATGTTCGTGATTATTAGAAATGTTTTGAATAATCATGTTATCAAATCAAATATAGTAAATTGCATGATTATATTTCACGAATATATATATATATATATATTTATATATATATATAGAGAGAGAGAACTTTAGCAAAAATTAAACACAAGCAGACAATGTAACAACACATAATGTAATTAAAAGATAAATTGGCCTTCATATAAAACAATGGGATTTGGTTGCTCAGCTATTCAAGATTTACATATAAAACATATATATGTTTAGGTGTATTCATATTAAGTAGCATGCCTATTGTAAATTTTAATCAAAAAACTAAATATAACATTTGACAATCAGCAAGCTCATTAAGCAATTTTATTATAAATAACTATTGAATAAACAGCATAAAGTAAACAGTAGCACACTTATAAATTAAATCTTAAGCTTTCAATTAACAAATACGTAAAAAAACACACTCTGTATACCACGATATTGACAGCAGAATAAAAAGATAAAGTTAAAGTTGAAATTGCGGTTAATAGTCTGCTTCGATATGCATCTTCAGCCGACTTCGACATTAAGCCCCCGATCACTGGGATTTAAGTCGTCCGTTTACATATGGCGCACCAGGCAGCCACGGCANTGAGGTCGTAATGTACGACAGCTAGATAGTAGGAATGCTGATATCGTAAAGTTAGACAGCTAGACAGTAGGAATACTGAGGTCGTAATGTTGGACAGCTGGGCAGTAGGAATGCTGGGGTCGTAATGTCAGACAGATAGATAGTAGGAATGCTGAGGTCGTAATGTAGGACAGCTAGGCAGTAGAAATGCTGAGGACGTAATGTCAGACAGCTAGATAGTAGGAATGCTGAGTTCGTAATGTCTGACAGCTCGACAGTAGGAATGCTGAGGTCGTAATGTACGAAAGCTAGACCGTAGGAATGCTGAGGTCGTAATGTCAGACAGCTAGATAGTAGGAATGCTGAGGTCGTACTGTACGAAAGCTAGACCGTAGGAATGCTGAGGTCGTATGTCAGACAGCTAGATAGTAGGAGTGCTGAGGTCGTAATGTAAGACAAATAGACAGTAGGAATGCTTAGGCCGTAATAGCAGACAGCTAGATAGCAGGGATGCTTAGGTCGTAATGTCAGACTGCTAGACAGTAGGAAAGCTTACGTCGTAATGTCAGACAGCTGGACAGTAGGAATGCTGAGGTCGTTATGTCAGACAGCTATACAGTAGGAATGCTGAGGTCGTCATTTCAGACAGCTAGATAGTAAGAATGCTGAGGTCGTTATGTCAGACAGCTAGATAGTAGGAGTGCTGAGGTCGTCATGTAGGACAGCTAGACAGTAGGGATGCTGACGTCGTAATGTCAGACTGCTAGATAGTAGGAATGCTGAGGTCGTTATGTAGGACAGCTAGATAAGAGGAGTGCTGAGGTCCTCATGTAGGACATTTAGATAGTAGGAGTGCTGATGTCGTAATGTCCGACATCTAGATAGTAGGAGCGCTGAGGTCGTTATGCCCGACAGCTAGAAAGTGGGAATGCTGAGGTCGTAATGTAGGACAGCTAGACAGTAGTAATTCTGAGGTCGTCATGTAGGACAGCTAGATAGTATGAGTGCTGAGCTCGTAATGTCCGACAGCTAGATAGTAGGAATGCTGAGGTTGTAATGTAGGACAGGTAGATAGTAGGGACGCTGAGGTCTTCATGTAGGACAGTTAGACAGTAGGAGTGTTTAGGTCGTAATGTCCGACAGCTAGAAAGTAGGAGTGCTGAGGTCGTAATGTCCGACAACTAGACAGTAGGAATGCTGAGGTCGTAATGGCCGACAACTAGACAGTAAGAATGCTGAGGTCGTAATGTCCGACAGCTAGACAGTAGGAATGCTGAGGTCCTTATGTCCGACAGCTGGACGGTAGGAATACTGAGGTCGTAATATAGGACAGCTAGATAGTGGGAATGCTGATATCGTAATGTTAGACAGCTAGACAGTAAAAATGCTGAGGTCGTTATGTCCGACAGCTAGACAGTAGGAATGCTGAGATCGTAATGTCAGACAGCTAGACAGTTGGAATGCTGAGGTCGTAATGTCCGACAAATAGATAGTAGGAATGCTGAGGTCGTTATGTCCGACAACTAGACAGTAGGAATGCTTAGGTCGTGATGTCAGACATCTAGACAGTAGGAATGCTGAGGTTGTCATATAGGACAGCTAGATAGTAGGAATGCTGAGGTCCGAAAGTCCGACAACTTTACAGTAAGAATGCTGCTGGACTGTTTACCTTTGATGCCATAATGGCGGACTGTTGACAACTTACCGTTAGGCTGCTGAACAGTGCCCTTATAGACAACTAGACAATGGGCATGCCAAGCATACTGACATGCAATAAAGCTGCTTTATTGTTGACTTCACGCTGCCACAGTGCTTATCTGCTGGACTGTCGACTTCACGAACATTGAATTTAGTACACGTGTTAAAGGGGACAATCCATGTTTTGCTAGATTACGAATGTCAGTGTTCTCTATCTTAGTATATATAATACTGCATTTCAATTAGCTACAAATAGACTATATTAAAACATATCTAAAATAAAATAAATCATGAATTAATGTACTAAAGTTAAAACTTAAAAGCAACTATGACATATTTCTATGCTATACATACATGCGTGCTGTCAATAATGTTTAAGTCGTTATGCTAATATGCAAGAATATTTCTAAGAAATTCCCCATATCAGCACCATGGCCATTTATTATTAATTGTTTTGTTGCTTGTCTATAGTAATGCTCGTTGCATGGTTGCAGTTTCCACGGTAAAATTCAACATGTATTGGGTAATCCGTTTAATTTACTATTTTATATAATGTAACGATGGTGATGTTTTTTCAGGTCCGAGGGTCATTTAAGAAAAGGTCCTTCATCAATGCTGTGTAGATCGCACCGATCTTCAGGAAACTATTCATTGCTGTTACTGCGTCTGTGCGTGGCTTTAGCATATTCTCTCTTGGCTTCCTAAAGGATCGTAGAAACTAGCTATTTGATAGTTTTCCTACGTTTTATTTCGTTTCAATATGTACCGAGAAAGCATATATCATAAGTTAGTTATTGAAATGCTTTCGTATGGTGCTTCTATGGTTTGCTTTAGGCTAGCCTTCAGCGTGTCTCAAAGTGAGAAGAGTGAATACTAGAGACTGTGGATCTCCCAGTTCCTTACTTCAAGGCAGACACAGACGGATGAGCATTTGTGGAGTATGTAAAACTGTTAAAACCCACAGGAAACTAACATGTGTATAATGTTATGGTTTAAGTATTTGGACGGAATTAAATGCGTTTGATGGTTAATATCAATTTCACTTGGAAGCATAATTTAGTGTTAACGTGTTTTCTTGTTTGTAGCAAGCAATGCTGTTGAAAAATGTGTATAAGCTCATCCTATGATTTTAATACTTCATTTGGTTAATGGTATGTTTCGGACCAAACATATTTAAGTTAATAAAGTTTTGTTAACTACGATTTAAATTTAATATAATTGAGCTAACTAATCTTACTTCTGTAGATCGACTATTTCTATGACAAAATCTGTAATACTCCACCCCCACTCGTTCTCAAAATTGTACATAACGGTACATATGCTTTTAATTATAAAATTAATAGTGGGCTTCTTCTTAAAATGATTTTTTTTCAAACAGAGGATTTATGACGAAATTTAAACTACAATCATTAATAACACATTTTTATACCTCTTCGATACATGTTTATTCAAATAAAATATCCGACGTAGGCAAAAAGCATACGAACAACATTCAAAAACGTTTTATCACAACAAACAACTATCTTAAAGAGTCTTTTATATAAAGGCAATCTGAGAGCCCTTCCTTGTTGTCTCCCTCATTCTCATGTGTAAATACTCTCTGTTGTACACATGATATACGCCGGTATTACAATAAATAGCATACCGACTAAGCAATAAATATATAAACAAAAACGCTGTATTTATNTAATTCGAAAATTCGAAAAACCTATTATAGTGCAGGACTAGGCCTGTAGACCCGTTTGCAAACTGGGGTTGGGATATTTTCTCTCACTTGATGTGAGTTTATTAGTCTCTTTACTTGATAAATCACCGAGGTGCTTGTCCTTCATACTGCAAGGAGCCTTAAAATACCAAAAATCTAATATGGACGCCGACGGCCATGTTGAAAAAGTGAAAAATATTGCCTTTTGGAGTAAAATCAAATGTTTTACCTCTGAATTGTTTATTTTTCGGTTAGAACACAGTGATGAGAGGTCTTGTTAAATATTGAGTGTAATTGATCCGGAAAGGTCAAGTTCAAGGTCACATGATACATCAACGACCTTAAGATCACCTTGAACAGTAGTAGCCAGTTTATAAACTTAAATGTGACAAATGTTGAATTATTTGAATTTATTATTATTTAATTACAATATTTTTGTGAAACATTTACGTAAATGTTGACACATTAAGATCATTTACGCATGTTGTACCCAGATGTTTCAATACCAGACTTTATTGCTGGAAGAGCTGCATTGTCAGAGACAACTGATCTTGCAATGATAGGGTTGGCACAGACGTCGTTGCACCCTATATATCCCTTACCAATAGTTGCAGATTACGCTTATTTTCCTCGGATGCCCAGGATTTATTGAGTTATTATGGGATTAGTGTGTCTCTGCTCATGTCAATAATTGCAATACCTGTTGCTTCGTCTCCGCGCCGCAACCGTTCACCTTCCGTTCAAGACATCTCAACGTATGAGTCTAGTACTCTGGTCCCTCACATATGCTTGACGCTGAGTTGATGATATCATTGATTGCACCACCCAGAGTGGAAAAATGTGCAAGTGGCATCTGTCGCATCTTAGACATGAAGTCCACTATGACATGTTTGAGAAGAAGAGATTCCCGACCTTATTTACTGAGATCCAGTATAGATTCAATCTCTCCACTAAGTTTTGACTTATTAACATGGGCTGGGAGGTCAACATCAAGCAATGGAGATGTAGAGATCAACTTATTAGATAATATCTGCTTGTGGGACATGCCTCGTTCATTTGCAATGTTCATCCTTCTGTGTGCATCTGCCATATCTTTGGGTGACGGGGCTTTCTGTTCCTTAAGAATGGCTTTTGATGTCAATAATGACTGTTTAAGATGGTCAGTTAACTTGGGAAGCTTTCTCTTTGAAATAATGGAACTGATTTTTTGTGGCTTTCTAAACTATTCTTTCCTGCCTGTATGCGCGGTAAATACGATCACCATGTGCAATACATTTGAGTAGGCGTACAGCAACCTCTTTGTTAACAGCCAGTTTTGTCAGTTATTTGTGTTGTGGAACGGGAACACTGACCGTCACTTTGTATGGGTTCTGACGTTTGAGCAAATAGTCCAACAACATTACTACATTTTGGTTGAACGTGTGACGACGAGAGTGGCGCTCAGTGAATGCTGAAGATGACATTATGTGTTATCAATCGGCTTGTTGGTGGTTAGAAGATTGAGGAGGCTGGTGATGGACCCAATCTCATGGAACACAAGTTCAAATTCGGTTACAGCACCAACATTTCGTGTCTCTCCTACAACATAGTGACCTCCTGAACCCTTTGATTCTCTCTGAATAGTCTGCTTAACCTTCATATCACATGCAAACTGCAAAACCAGCTTGGGTGGTCCCGAACAACCCATTGACCAATGGCAAAGCGCCGATAAAGCTCAGGATGTGTAAACTCCATCCTTTTTGTTCAAGGTATCATAAACTGTAACGCAAGTAGTTAATGCAGTCATATTCAGCAAATAACTGCATGGATTCCAGTTTCCTTCTCTGTCAGAGACTACAGCCTTTTTGACGATGGACACTAACTGCAACCAAACACCAAAGAATTGGCAAAGCTCAGACTTACCATACAAACAAAGAGGTCGCTGAACTTGTTCGTCTCGTGTAGGTCAATGTCTGCTGCAAGAGCGAAAACACCCTTATAACACCATATTGCCAGCTGTTCCTGGTTTAACTGTCTTCGCACACTCTGAAAATTAGTAAGGCAATGTCTGACTGTAGCACGCTCAGTGATGGGTCTTGGTATTACAGGTAGAAAGCCAACATGCATCATCGGCACCACAGTATAAGAAACAAGCGTATGAACGGCGGCCCATTTATGAGAATTTTCCACTTCTGAACCATTGCGCAGAACACTAATAGTGAATTCACGCTTTGTGGCTACATTCCGGGCAGTTTGTGTATCGAGCAACGCAGCCTGATTTTTTTTTCAGGATGCAACAACATATCTTGTGATAAGGCTGGTCTAACTATTGGCTTGATACGAGGTATTGGACACTGGGGGTTTGGACAGAGGCCTATTCACTGTGGCATCTTGAAATAACACTAGGGCTGCATGTGAACCTTTGGTACCAGATATTGATGATTTGTCAGCATAGACCGAGTTGTCCATTCCAGACAGAATTTAGTCCTCTTTGGTGAAAGTACTGGGTATAGGGGTTTCTCCATCTTCTAAGCATTTCACGGCATAGCTAGCAAGGAGACTTCGAGCAGATCTGATGGTTTGATAACTTGAACATTCTATTGAAAGCAGTGAGAAGGTTTCTGCTGCGATCTCTTTCATAAATTGCGTGTCCAATCATCATATAAAAGGTGTTCGGGTCAATCCACTATGACTGATGTACACAAGCATCTGGAATAGGCAGTGCAGCTGTGTACTCTTATGGTCTCTCAACCAGGTTTATTTTTGTTCCTTGTGGATGATGATCTGCCTGTGTTGGTAAAGGACCGTGTAATAATGTTCCTCTGCCGCCTCATGTACCTCATTTTCAAGAGGCTGTAGAAGCTCCTCAGTGCCATGCGCACTGCTTTGAAAAAGCTTGTACTTATGGACCTTAAAAAAAGCTGACAAATACGCGAGAAGCGGTCCTGGCATTCTTGTTCTTTCCCATGAAGACATTAGGTAAGAACTGTCGCAAAAACTTGTAGGCCAAAATCAACGCCCTTGAGAACTTTTCTTAACTCGGTACCAGCTTCCTACATCATCAGTTTGATCACTATGTCAGCAGCGCTTATATTAGATGAAAAATGTCAGATGCATTGACCCTACTTTTGGGCGATGTTTTCACTCAAAGTGCAACATTCATCCTTTGTCCGAAGAGTATCAATATAAGAGAGGGTGCGATTGGAGAGTACACGCTTGATGTTGTTAATGGCTGGTTTGACATAATCAGTAGATTTAAAGTTACGGTCAAATGTTTGTAGGTAGCTCTGACGACATGTGTTGTGGCAATATAGGTCTGCAGAGATGATTGACTTTATGTATTCACCTTGGTAGTTGCTCAGACGATCAGCCACTCTTATGAAAACTTCATCCTGGAAGTGTATTACTGCGTTGATGAATTTCTCAGCACTACTATACTAGCAGATTCTGTATTTGTCCCGGTTCCTTTCGTGTTTTACATTTTAATACCACATATTACACAAATCAAAGTTCTGGGATCTGTCGGAAAGCTAGGTGGTGGACATGGTAAAATGCTCCAGCGAAGGGATTTTTGAAACCAACACTTGTAGATGCCTCATTGTCTGTCTTACACTCCATTGGTTCTTCCGATATTTTCTCCTCAATAGCCTTCAGCTTGCCGGAATGTGTTTACGTTTTATAGCACCTATTGGTATTGTGGTAAGATAACATACAATTGTGATCATCCGTCTTGTCGTTCGAACGTTTAATGCGCTTTGTAACAAGTGCAGCAGCTCTCTTGACCTCGCTTGCCCCGTTTCTGCACTGGTTAGAGGTTATTTTTTATTTTCCTGACAAATGATACATAAACTTGGATGAAACCCGTCGTCCTATGCCACCAAGGGGACCGAACTTGTGCTTTTTGAACAAGATATTTTAGATTCCATAGTAACCAACTACTGAGTTAGTGAATAGTGTCTATACCAGCTCTGAAAACATTGAATATACTGACTGGACTCTACCAAATGTTCTTGTTTTTATTTTTCCCTTTTTATAATAGTATTTTTATTTTATTCCTTCTTTATTTATTTATTTCACGCGTGATTAACAATATTATCCAAATAAAACTGTTGTTACTTTAACATATAATTGTTAGTACTTTTCCTTATTCATGGTCTAAAATCAACTGTCCCCAAATACTGAAAATTGCTAGAAAATATCGTGTCTGTATTGTCTGTATTATTTCAAAAGAGATACTGCATTGATATTTTCTCGGATAAACATAGATCTAAGAAATGTAAACATATATAACACTAGGATCAAAGTAACAAAGCCAATTAATCAAACCTGGGAACAAACTAAACTATCCAAAGTGTATCACAATAATATCATGTTGTAGTAAACAGACTCGCATGTCGATTTACAATGACTTTCCCGCTTTTGTAAATAAAATGGTAAATGTTTACAATCTCAATGCTCTAATAAGCATAAGATTAAATGATTATCTATACAAAAAGAATGGTTCTTTTGCATATTATTTGAGATGTGCATACAAATATTATATGCAAATAAACATTTGACAATTTGAAACTGCAAAATTAACGTTTAATTTTAGTAAAATTAGAGCTGTCAATTCCCGCAAATCAACGACTCAAATAATCAAAGGACTGAGCGATTTAAATGACAAAATGACCTTGTAAATTCCGTTTCAAGGTCATTCTGACTTTGAAGAGATACATTGATAAAATAAATTTATCCTACACACTTTATACAGTCAGTATATATTTATTATAAATGTATATTGTTGTTACAGTAAATAAAAGTTATTTTTGTATTATGTCAATGGCAGCCATCTTTGAATCGATTATAAAAGAAACGTGGCATGATGCCAGACAAGCACCTCGGTTTGTTTGCCTGTATAGGAACCCACAAACTCAATTCCACTGAGAAACTCTCCCAACTACATTTTGCATACGGGTCCACACTCCAAGTACAGGACTATAAATAAATTGTGGTTAAACTGATCATTTAATCGAGTATTTTGGCATTAAACCAGCACTTAAAACGATTCGATTTTTTTATAAGTATTTGTAACGAAGTTAACGCTCTATAGATTTCGGAGCACTGTGAGGTACCTGACGGGTATTATGACTCACTTAAAAATATGCATGACGCGCAAAGCAATTAAATTCAAATCAACATGTTTGCATTGTTTATAGAATCTTTAATTAGTTGACAGTTACCAATTCAAAGTAACCTTGGTTATTGTTCAAATTAAAGTTGGAAATATTCATTCTGTGATGGTTGACATTTTTATACATTCACGAGTAAACAAAATATCGAAATTTTAGCAGATCTAAAACATAAAACCGTTTATTTGTCGCCTTGTTTTATACAGTTCAGAATCCCCTCATAAATGCTCAAATTGCGGTAAAAGCGAAAGGGTTACCAATAAAACTGACCGCGTTGATATATTATGTGCCAGTTCAAACATTGAAAGGCAAAATTGATCCATATACAATTGGTCTGGGATCTGTTTTGATCTTTTCAAAAGAATAGGAAACTGGTTTGGTGGAGCATATTCAATGCATATCCCAGCTCGGATATGGCTACACCAATGTGCAGGTTCATCATCTGGCTGGGGGATTGGCAGAACATCTAGGAAAGCGTCCTACCAACAGGCGATAGCACTTGCTGTATGGCTTCCTAAAAAGATGGAAAGACAGGCTTTCTTCTATCAAACCACGTGCCTTGGAAAGTGTCCGTGCAAACAAACGTAACCTCTACTCAAAATCATGGAACTGAATTCATGACTCCAAGTACCACTACAACCTCAACAAATGCTACAACGAAATCTGTGAAAACATGCAAAGAATGCAGAAAGTGCCAATTGGATCAACCTCTGGAATCTTTATCTTCCAAAAGGTCCACTAGCATAGCAAGATACGCATCGTCTAGTGGTTCGGAGATTGAATTCGAACCGAAGAAAAAGACCTGCGCTATGTCTGCAGGAAGATGTCTCCACCAAACTTACGCGACTCGCCGTATTCAAAACTCCTCACGATGGGCGATTGCGTCATTTGCAGCTACTGGGTACATTTAAAATTCTGCACAAACACGCGGGTTTTGAGGAGAAATTACGTTTTCCTTCCCTCATTGTGAAGTTTAGTTTTGCGGCAAATCCGGCATTGTTCACTTCAAGGTTAAACGTTCGTTTATATAAATTATGTATACGTGTAAAAAGAAGATTTAATTTAAACAAAATAAGTAAGTTATTTAAAATTGTTTACATCTCTGCTCTCAGATGGAATTTTATATTTGAAAATAAATCGCTAACATCGTTGATTAAACATTCAAGTGTGTCTAAGAAAAAGGACTTTTCAATATACGACTTTCCCACTGGAAGCCCCATTTAGAACGCGGTCAAGCAAAGAGCACGCATACAATGCGAAACTTCTTCTGGATGATGCAGATCGTTGACATTCACCTTAAGGAGGTAAATATTTAGTAAATATGTAAACAAAGACAGTTTTCTTAGGGTTAAATATTGAAATAGTATTTTATTCGTGATATTAAAGTTATACAATTCTAAAAATACTAACCATTGTATATGCATGCGCGACACACATGTTAAGGGGTACGAATGTACGAGAACATAGCATATATACGTTTGTATAAATATATATGGTGCTGTATAGAAATTGAATTATTTGTAACTGTAACAGGCATCAACTATTCATGTTAAGGGTCACTACTTATCAGATACTTCTGCAAAGAAATTACTGTGTATGCGTTGCTCCATTATCGACGAGACCAGTTCTTAAATTACGACGTTAGGATGACTGAACATGTTTGCATTTAGTAATTACCTAATAAATATGTCAACCGTAAAGTGCAATTATATTGATGTTTCGGAAAAGTCAAAAGAAGCATGGCACGCAGGAATATCTCTGTCTGCTATATTATATTAAAAGATAACCGCATGATATTGTATACTGCTGCCACGAAAACAATGTATGAAAACATTTGAAAAGTTGTTTACCAAATAAAGATACTGTTAAGCTAATTGCATAATGAAATACCAATTGAACGGAATTTAATTAAAATTAAATTGGAATCTAACTCGAGAGGCAATAACTATCTGATTGATCCAAAACGTCACTCTCATGTCATAGTGCTGGCTATGTTAATCATCCATAAGCAGCTAATGATCTGTCATTTTGTGTTGTTGATTTTATGTCAAATGAAACACATGCTTGTTCAAATCGTCGATCCTGGTCACATATTTTTGGGGGGTTATAATTATCTATCTAACTCGATAGCATTTTAATAACTTTAAATATACATTGTAAATCCATGTGTGTGTGCGTGAAACTATATTTTGTAAAAACTGTTTATTCAGATTCGCTGTTCTGTATAAATGTAAAGCGAACGCTGTAGGTACAATTCCTTTTATGACACTATTAAAACTTTAATTATTGCATTGAATTCGATACAGTTATAACGCAAAAACGTATATCGTGTTGTTTTTAAACCCTAGTCAAGTTATCGGTTACGGTTTATACATCTGATAGAACCTTTCGATATTACCTTTTTATATGATATATTGTGTGCGTCGGTCACATAAATGCCGAACATGGCATTTACTTATCAGAATTGATCTAATAAAATGCGATAAGCTGCCAGAATGACAACGTAGCATTTTTCATCTGACATTCAGAAGTTTATATTTAGTTTACATATTTGGATTGTTGACAAAACAAATCAACCAGTGTTATATTCCAGTCAACGTCGCACTCGCAGTATGAAAATATTTACATAACATTAGATCCAAACTCGTGTGTGACACCAAGCCGCTTGCATAGGTGTAGCCGTTTCTTTGACTCAGTCAGGTATTATTCATCTCATGTATAATTTTATCCATATAGAGAGGAATGTATACATGAAATATGTCGAACGTAAAATAATGCTTTATCAAACAGAAACATCGCTCAGTATTTGGAGCACATCGGAAAACTTCGACGTAAAAAACGTCAAATTTACAACTGCATGTCTTAATAACATTTGAACTTTTTTTTTCTAAATAAATGTGTGCATTATTTTGTATAAGCTTTTTTTTGTTCCTACCATGCACACATAATTAAATGGTTTCACTCCTTTTATTAACGTTCCGGCATTGCGCCTTTTTCAAAACTATGGCAAAAACATGTTAACTACGTTTTTACGTCTTTAATAACACATTTCAAATAATAAAGTAAATGTTTTTAAACGTCAAATGACGTTATACATACAAACGTCATTTGACGTTTAAAAACATTTACTTTAGTTGATACAGTCACTCTTTTATTAATGTGACAGTATCAAGTTTTAATAATTTCCTCCCTCTGGAGATCCAATATATAGAGTATTAACTTTATTATTTTAAATGTGTTGTCAAAAGACGTTAACAAGTAGTCACCATAGTATGTCAAAATGTGTTCTCCATATACGAAATAAATTGATATTTTACAATAAAAAATAAACCATTATATATAATTATAATTCACCTGAATTGTGTATCATTACTTACATGTAAATAGGGTTAATTTGATTAATGAATTAAATTATATCTATCCATATCTACGTAAAATATTATAAGTAAATAATTATACATGTATATAATTGGGATTCAATGTATAATATACACATTAGAGATAAGATAAATTCAATTAAGTAATGTTATTTTATATCCATTTATGTTGATGATTAATATAAACTGTTTTTCACAAATCATTTTAATTAAATAATTTCTCGCAGCAAGACACCTAGTTGATTCTTTGTATTAAGGTCATTTGGGGACTGTGTTTCAAACTTCTTCATTAAGTCCAATTCCTTAATCAGTCTGTAATATCGGGAACTGTCTCATATTTGTGTGAGTATTGATATGCCCATGTCCAGCTTTCCGTGTTCAGCACCGTTGACTACTGTTGTCAGGAACACTTAATTAATAAATGTTAAAAGTGTGTTCAGAATTTACACCACAATAAAGTCAATTTCAAGAACTTCCATTCGCCTACCGGTATTTATTAAAATATGTTTATTGCACATATCTATGTAAGTAAATGAAGTATGTTCTCCTTTACAAAAGAAATTTGAAATTGTTTTAATACAGTAGTCAACTCAATCCTTTGTCATGGCTAGTCCACGTTGAACCAATACATGTTAGCTTGTGATGTACAATTCATGCGCGTAAAGTAAGTGTCCATATCAATAGTTAATTTCTAACAAAGCCGTCGGTGCATTTGATACGCATCACCATTTGGATGGGTCAGTTAATGCATGGCGATTAAACGTGTAATTTGCTCTTCGCACATCGTTCGGGAGTGTATTAGTCACTAACAAGTATGGTCACAAAAGCATAAATGTAAATAGTTCAAATGACCAGAAAGGTACTTTTGGAAGTTTTAAAATTTAGCATATTTGAAAAAAAGATGTATGACATATTGGCAGTTATCAGTGTGGAAATAGCGTGATAGTTATAATGAGGAAGATTTTGGTTGCAAAAATGTTGACAATAGTATTGCTTTAATGTCGTATACATTTCATATGACAAAAAATAAACACAGACGATGAAGAATATTCACTAGTATTTTTTAAGACGCTATTAAATAATTGTTTATGCATTTATCGAAGATCTATTAATTACTCAGGATAATAATGCCGGTATAATAGAGCTATCTTTTATTTATACACTGATAAATCCTGGATATGAAGTACAATACTCAATCGCATATATCCATGGTATTTAGTTTAAAACGATCGATAATAACACGCTAAATTGTAATTGACAAAATAATTACTTACGAAGTTCATCACCTTTATTAATAAAATCTGGTTCATCATATGATATATAGTATCGTATGTGAGGCTAATTATATTTTTATTTCTCTTTTATACGGAAAGACCGGGTTTAATCTACCATTGCATGGTGCATACAAAAGATGACACTTTCTGATTAGTAAAACAGACGTTTCGTAAGTGGCTTGTTGACATTTTAGTTATCTCCGTTGGATAAAATATTTCTTATTATCAGAATTGGATGACAAAGAAAGACAATCTCAGAGAAATGACGTGCGTTTCAGTTTTTCCGAACGTGACCAATACAAAGAACAATTATTATTTTTCAAGCCGTTGCCTTTAAAAAAAAGTAAGGCGTTGAATTAATTGAAACTGAAAGATAGCATGATTATCGATAAAGATGTAATAGGAGTATATGGTGTCCTAATGATAAAACGCTAAAAGACAAATTTAAAACACACGGTAACATACCATTTAATGGTTCAATAAAGCAATAATGGAGGTTCAATTGACGTTTGAATAAGGAAAACGCTATGATTAAAGAGAATATGCCGATGAAAATAGGCGATCAGAAAATATGCGATTCTTTAAATTTGTCTTAAAAATAAATTATAAAAAGTCCACAACAACACTTCCCTAATATCGAAATTATTTTATTAATAATAATTATAATCGAACGTGACTCCACACAATAATCATTTTAATGAAATGTTCACATTAAATATTAAGAACCAAGCAGTTTGGATTGTTTTTTATTTTTACAAATATTTACCAATTTACAATCGGTATTCCTCCTTCCTAGAGCGAAAGTGCAGCACAGACTGTTATCGCATAGAACGCTTACCATCTGCTCCATCTCGCATCCACCTGATTTAAATAAGTACATATTCACATTACGGTTATATTAAAGATCACGAAAAGATATATTTAGTAGCAACTGCAAGATATTTCTGTAGACAATTACATTTTTGCACTTATTATTAATTTACTCACAATTCAACAAAAGCACCTAATAATATCTGAGTAAGAATTGTGTTTTGGCCTGGGGCGTAGCCCCAAGGCCATAGTAGTGATTCCAATTTCTGAGCCTATCCGAATTGACTGGCTGCCAAAAACTAAATTCCCAAAACTCTGATTTATCATTAAATTCATGCGCAATAAAAGTAGTTCTTCGCAGATCTCAATAACCCGCCTTGTAAATACAGAACATCACTATATAACATGACAGTGTCATAAAAAGTGTAAACAAAATATGATTGAAGCAAAATATTAGCATTGGCTACGACATAGTTTTTATTGTTTACATATTCATGCTAGAATAAGTTCCTCACTTGACGTTCTAGGCCGAAAAGAAACGAGTGTTTATGGGGACAGTAAGAAGAATTTTGTTGAGACATTTTTTGAAGACATTATATTTGGTATTAATAAACATATTTTATAACATTGTTATTTTATTGTGCGTTAACAAGACATTCAAGAAAAAAAAAAGGAAAAAAAAAATCACCTCCATTCTCGGAAATAGACGAAGTAACCGGATATGGTATTTCACTGCGCAGATCAAGCGCGCAAATCGAGCGCGAAAAGTTCTACGTGAGACAAAGTAAAAAATCTGTACACCGTTCTTTATCATGGTAAGTGGCTTTTCTTTTGTATAAACATTACAAAGGAAGTATGAGTGTTTTCCTGATCTGTTAATTATGTAATAGAAAGCTTTTTAAGGCTATTGAAAGTGATTTATTTGACGCCAACAATAACAGTTTTTTTGCGGCCATGTTGTTGTTGTTGTTGTATATCTTCAAAGCCTATGTAGACGAACCTCTACCAGATCTGTAAGTTGAACAAACGGTTATCGTTCCCACCACCAGTATCGTGTAGTCCTTCACCGTCTATGTACACTGTAGTATATTAAAAAATATTGTCTTTTCTTACAGTCTCTGAGCTTCTGCACTCAACCGCTAAGGTCAATCCGTATAAATTCGGACAAAGGGAGAAAATCGGACAATACTTCTTCCCAAGCACACTAAATCTAGCCCCAGGCCTTCAGCGCCTGCAATGCTTTGATTATTTGTAGGCTCTTTGTACTGGACACAACACATCGATACAGTTATTCTTTATTAAAGTGACTGTAAACCACGAATGACGAAAAAGAAAAGTTCTAAAATACCGTATTTTTTTAATATTATTAGTTTATATTGATTAAAATATCACGACTGGTAAATAACATTACTTGAAAAAAGTTTATTTTTTTAATTTTTACTTTATTTTTCTATTTATTTTTATTTTTACTGGGTATGTCTACCAGGTAACTACCAGTTAACTATAAATAAAGCAAGTAGATTGATCATCAACGTCACGTGGTAAACCCAGGAATGCAAATTGTGCATGCGTAGTGAATTGTATATATTTTATATATAAAATGATCAATCTACTTGCGTTATTTATAGTGTGTATATCGTTATGTCACATATTTTTGCGATGTACTTTCGATTTCACATCGCGAAATTTTATTACCGAATATACTGAAAATATGAACTTTTTTCAAGTAATGTAATAATATACCAGTCGTGATATTTTAATCAATATAAACTAATAATTGTAAAAAATACGGTATTTTAGAACTTTTCTTTTTTCGTCATTCGTGGTTTACAGTCCCTTTAAGGATAAATGGTGAAATATAACTTTATTTGCATCATCTGTTTGAAGTCATCTTTAAAATAAAAACAGCATGAACGACAGAAAAACGATTATTTTAGGGGGTAACTGTAGTCCTGCTTCATTTGGTATTTTGTACGTTCGGTGAACTTTCATTCATTGTAATACGTTACTAGCAAAACAGTCCACATTAATATTTTATGTAAGATATTATTGTTTAGTTTCATCATGAATATCGCAAATAAATAATAGTATATATGCAACAGCATGTATGATGTGTTTACATGGTCCAAGACTTGCATTAACGACTGCCGAATATACAAATATGCAAACTTCCAGCCTTTGAACAATTATTTAAAAAACGGACATGGGCGCTTCCATCGTGAACAGAACATCTTGATTTAGTATTTTGAGGTGAATACAGGAGTTCGTCCAGGATGCATGCTGTCACCTATGATCTCCTTGCTCGTTGTGGACTGGGTCATGCGGGAGAATCCAGGGGACCCTCACATAGACCAAGAAGACCTCGACTTCGCGGATGACTGATGTCCCAATGCTTCCAATACATGCAACTGAAAACAGACAATCTTGCCTGAGAAGCAGCAAAGACTCGACTACAAATAAACCTGGAAAAGACAGAAACCATGGCCGTGAACAAGGAACAGCAGAACCCTATTATCATGTGGTGTGACGTAATAACCTTATCTATTGAATATTTAAAAATCATTTGTTTTCCAAAAGAACACGTTCGTGGTGTGGCCTTAAGTTTACAAAAACAACGATTTAATGATGCGGCCTTATTACAAGTTATTAATTAATAAGTCCAGACGACTTCCCGATGTAATGTCAATTTGATAGGCCAAAACGTCATTTATTAATTAAATTCCTTCCTTAAATAGCTGGACTTTATTGATTTTGCATATTCACGTCTGTGTCATGGGTATTTAACCAGTCACTGTTTGTATTAAATCAGTAAGTCAGTACACACTACACAAGCAGGGATGTAGTTTCACAATTTTAAATTTTCACGAGTGATGCCCGTTTAGGGTCTGACATGTATCTTGTTGATTTGATTAATAACTGGATTTGGAAAGCGTTTGTGTTTAAATTCAAGGAGCAAAATAAACATCAATGAAAACTGTGTCGATGTATTTGCGTCTTTGTTCAATCGAATAACGCTAAACATAATTTAATGGTGCACGTGACTAAAGGATCGAAAATTGGAAAACTAAGTACAGTACAAGAATCACTATACAGGATCACGAATACCGAATGTATTGCTTAAAAAACATGACATTTATTTCACTAATATGTGTGAAAATGAAGTTAAGTTTCGTTTGTTTAATCGGTTATATAATTTGCAACATTACTCACTTATATAATACTTGAGCATTTTCAATGTGTTAAACAATGACTGTCTTATTTATGAAGACAAATAAGCACCTTTATTATTTTCGCACACTGAACGATTATTAAAATCACAGATATGCGTGTTTTACAGACACGGAACATCCGGGCTTAACACACGATTGCTTGAAGCGCTATGATTTTGAAATTCATACCTGTGGCAAATAATGAATTATTATTACGAATATCATGAATGCAAAAGAAATTATCGTGTACGAATGAGGAAGAGTTTAAACACGAAGCACATCTTCCCCCTTGTTATCAGTACACGCTAACATGTTTAAAGAAACATTGCGAGTGCGTCCTAATTATAAGTCGTTTTACTAATTGGTTGAGTATAGTAAAATCATAACCTGTGATGGTTACATGAACATAAAAACTAATTCGCATGTACGTTAAGTCATCCCGATAGCATTTGCAGGTGGATTGTATCGCTAGCGCTGGAACTTATAAGGCCACATAATGTCATCTGTCAATTATTTCCGATGGTTTAAACGTGGAAATATGAATTTAATATGTGTTTATAGCTTTCTATTCGCCACATGTCACCTTTCGATATGTGTCAGAAAAGAATATACGGCAACGTTTTGTTAAGAAATATTGGGCAAAAACGCTCAAGAAACTATATCTCCGTGAAGTTCAATAAACTAGTATGCTTGCTGTTAGCATCCTTGAATTACTGACAGTTAACCTAATTGACGCATTGACACAAAATCATACGTTAGAAGTATGTATGTATAAGCATTGCATTTCATAAAAAAATAGTAACTTTAAACAGGTTAAACAAAACTAACAATTTGCATTGACCGTTCCAAGATGTTGTCCTCAGCCTTAATCAGGTTTATTTCCAGTGTTGTGTTGTGTGCTTTTTGTTATATATTCTAGTTATATCTGATTGTAACAAGAATTTATCAACTGACAATGTTTCTAGAGTGTCATTCATTATTCCTGTTTTAACACAAATATTAACAAAACAAGATAGCCGTAACATTTTAAATTTGGAAATATCCATAATAACTATATGACGCATCGATACTAGACTATTTTTAACATTCTTGCAAAGCATTAGCTATACTTACGTCGAGTGTTTTTTTTTGTTGACAAGATATTGTGCAGAACACCGGTTTGCGAGTAAGTTCAAATAATGCGCTTACAATTATTGAGGTGACATAGATTATACAACAAAAACATACGCTATACTAAAGCGTGTGTAATATACCTATCACCAATGTGGAAATACAAAGTTATCAGCCTATGAATGAACTCTGAAATCTGACGAAAGAAACAGACATAAAGAGATAATGTTCGAACAAGTTGATTACCAGTCCTGATGTTAGACGGTTAATATGGTTTAACCTACATTGTCAACAAATGCTAAATACATTTGACCGTTCATTTGCATTTGCCGATGATGTTCTCTTCTTGTTTTTAGTCGGTATTTAAGACAAAGAATATATACTTTTTAAATATGCATTTCCCAAAGACCACGTTATTCGCACTTTGCTTTTGTTAACCCCATATTGAAGTCATAATGTAGCTGAGTAAAGTCTTACCAATGATGTATGTATTGAATACAATGCTTTATCATAATACTACGCTCATACCGACCTTTATAACAGGTAAGAAGGCGTTTATATCTCTAAATACTTCATATTACTCGGCATCAACTATGAAGTCATTTTTTTATAGAAATGAATAAGATGTAACTTAACAAACAAGTCTATACCAGTATGTAGACCATTTTAGACACACAAAGCTCTGCAAATGACAACGAAGTCCTATAAAACGTGTCAATGCGTCATACAGCAGACTCATTCGCTATAAATACAGAGGTATCACGAATGTAATGTATTATTTCTTTAACAGAAATGGTGTTTGTGGTGTGATAAACAGAAACACTGGTTACGAATTGATCGTTTTGTAACATATCAGGCTCCGCCAGAACAAAATAACTGCTCGCAATCCTCGCCGCTATTTTATTGTAAGCCTCGCCTGATATAAAAAAAAAGGCAATAGGGCATTATGTAACAGTCATCAACTATTCATGTTCAGGGTCGCTACTTTATCAGATCAGTCTTACACATGTAATGGCCGATATATGCGTTGCTCCACTATCAACGAGACCAGTTCTTAAATTACGATGTTAGGATGACTGGAACATGTTCGCGTTCAGTAATTGCGTAATATATTTGTCACTTGTAAAGTGGAATAATATTCGTGTTACGGGAAAGCCATTAGGAGCATGGCACGCAGGGATATTTCTTTCTGCAATATTATATTCATAAATTATGGCATGATATTGTATACTGTTGTCAGGAACACTTAATGAATAAATGTTAAAAGTTTGTTTACCGAGACAAGTATTTACACCAAAATAAAGTCTGTTTAAAGAACTTCCATTCGTTAACCGGTATGCAATTTATTTAAACTATGTTAAAGTGCACATACATGTACCTATATATGTAAATAAAATAGTGTATCAATTGTAAAATAAGTTTGATTTTTTTTAACACAGTTTTCAACTAAATACTTTGTCATTGCTAGTCCACGTCTAACACATATTGGCTCGTTATGTAAAACTCGTGTGCGTAAATGTATTATTATTAACTGAGCTGAGAGTGTATTAGAAAAGGCAGCTACCCCAGCCCATTTTGTTTAAATTGACAAGTGATAAGATAATTGGTTAATGAAAGACCAATTGTACAGCAGTGTATTAAAATTAGATTGAAGTCTACATTGAGATACAATTAATGTCCGATTGTCAGATTGATCAGTAGAGTCGCGATCATGAGATAGCGTGGGCTATAGTAATCAAGAATAAGCAATTGAGTACTTGTAATGTACATGCTAAATGTATTTGTTTGTTTTGAAAACTTTATTTTATACACACTCAATGGAGCCTCGCTCTGTGAAAAGGGGGTTTAATGCATGTGCAGTAAGTTTCGTCAGTCCGCACAGGCTAATCAGGGAAAACACTTTCCGTCTTAACTGGATTTTCGTCAAAACCAGTCTTCATATAAACAAACAAATACAATAAAAGCGGAAATTAGTATCCCTGACTAGCCTGTTCGTATTACACAGGCTTATCTGGGACGACACTTTACACACATGCCCTTTCACAGACCAAGGCTCAATTGTTTGTTCGAATTCGCTCTTTTGTACTTATTCAAAGCAATAGCTGTATGTAACATTCCTCTTAAAACAGATATGACTACATTGAATTTGATTTAATCATTAAACGTTGGTTTTAAACACTTGCCAAGTAATAAATGTGATTAGCTGCCAGAATGTCAACGTAGCATTTTTCATCTGACATTTAGAAGTTTAGATTTTGTTTAAATATTTTGATTGTTGACAAAACATTTCAACCAGCGTCATATGACAGACACCGTCGCTCTCGACAGTATGAAAATATTTACATAACATTCGATCCAAACTCGTGTATGACACCAAGCCGCTTGCATATGTGTAGCCTTTTGTTTGACTGTGTCCTGCACTGACCAACTTGTAAGACAAATATCAAAGACTATTCCTAAAACGCACCTGTTGCATTTTGCTCGTTTATAAAATTATTCATTAGAGAGGAATGTTTTACATGAAATATTTCAAACGTAAAAAATCAATCCGACGACGCATACTTCAAATGCATTTCATGTATAAAACATATAATCCACCTTAAATAGTGCACGAAGCATCTTTAATTGATGTAGCAGAATGACGTCAGGATCGTCCATTAAAATGAATCTACATCTACTAAGTGAAACGCTGGAAAGATAATCGGATAATGTCGATTTTTTTGTACGGTTTTATCATTTCTGAGCGCTCAGAAAGTGTCCACATAAACAGTTAATTACTCATGAGCCGTCGGTATATTTGATACGCATTACCACGTTGATGGGTCAAATAATGCATGGCGATTAAACGTGTGATATTCTCTCTGATGTCGTATATGATTGATGTGATAAAGCTATGGGATAAAGATAATACAAAAAGACGACGAAGTACATTTAAACATTTATGAAGCTCTATTACCATCAACGAATTTGCATTTTTTCAGATTATTTTTTATTTTTGTACTGCCTGAAATTATTGCTCATGTGCGAAATTGAATTTAGTAGGGTTCAAGTAACCATATGACAATGATGATAAAGAGTTATTAATTGATAACTATTTAACTTTAACTAGCAGGAAGCAAACGTATTTGAATACATGTTACCATTATACATTTAATATACAACGAAACTGAACATACACGCTTACGTTTGTTGTTTTTCAACATGATCACAAAGTCAAATCATGATTTCGCTTACTGTGCTTTTATTTATAATATACTCATGTACTATTTTGAGCAAACGACACAGGTGATCTCTCGGTTTTGAACGTATGGTGGACACTTAAGTGAACCGCATGCAGCTTCTACCAAATACATCAAGTTGCCGTTCTTGTTCTCCACATCACCAGCTTCCCACTCAGCATTGGCGTCCAAGCAAGCGTAATTTGTCGGTGCCGTATACATATCTAAACCAGACACAAGGTATCCCGAATACTCCATCGTCCAGCCCGGGTAACACTGGTTCCGACCGGGAATCATCACGGTGGTTGGTCGGCTTGATCTGCAGACCGCACAAGGCGCATCGTGATCGTGGAGATTTCGGCCAAAGAAGCGCGCTCCACCATCACTGATCTGTTCAGCAAATTGATATTCCGTCCCGTGTATTTTTAGCGAATATTTAAGCGCAGAATCATCATATACGCCCCATAATGGATCACCGCTCAAGCAAATGTAATCGGCAGCCCCATTCGTAGAGTAGTCGTTTCCACCAGTAAACCCTAAGATCAAATGATGTTTGATTAGAATATAACAATTATACTTTCACTCAACTTATAAACTCGCTCAATGCATCAGATTAAATATTCACAAAACTTTACTTGTATAAATTACACAATTTTACCAGAGTATATAAGTTCTGATCCGTTTTGCGTGCATGTTGTTCGCCCCCATCTTGTGTACACCGAACCTAACAAACATACAAAAACTATACATAATGTTCTACACATATTATCGTATCAATTATTAAATAAGTAAACGGATATGTTCATGTATCGATGATTTAAAACATATATAAAAAAGCTGCAGTAGTTACCACCAAACGATGAAGTTTTCAAAGTCTGTACGTCCGCTACCAGTTGCCTATTCTGTGCATTCACAGTCTGAACTTCCGATACCAGTTGCGCCACATCCGCCACCAGTTGACTGTTCTGTGTATTCAGTTGCTTGTTTTGCGCACTTAGCTGTTCTACTACTGCAGACATCGCTTCAAGCCGTACAGTCAACGGCTGAATCGCTGCTGCAGTATCTACGTCACTGTGCAGAACCAACCTTTTGTTGTAAGAAGTACATGATATCCACCTGTTTGAGACAAGTACCATAAAACAACAAATCACAAACCACGAGACCGTCATTGTCGACAGATTGAATTCAACTGACCATCGACTCGACTCTTTGAGATAAGAAACACACTACGTTTTGACTATTAAATGTTCTAAATTAGCTTCAACGTTCTGACTTCTACCCATATTTGTTCTTGTTTATCTTATCTCTAAATGTTTTGAAGACGACTCGCAAATTGTTTCTGATGAAAATGTAACAAAATGTGCCATACAAAAATAAATACAGTCGAAACGTGATACAACGAATAGTAAAGAGAGATGGCATATTGTTCTTTAAAATATCTCATATTTCGTAGTATCGCATCTTTAAGATTATGAGGCTCTCCAGTTAGCGCAGTGGCTAATACACACGCTTTTCACCTAGGCGACCGGGCTCAAATCACGTGCATGGAAGCTTGTGAGTTAGTTAAGTGGTCACTTTACCGGACCGGAAGGTTTTTTTCCGGGTACTCTCCTCTAACCACCAAGACCACACCATTGAAATAGTTAAATAGCAACTTAATAGCTGAAAATTACAGCTATAATTCAAAATTCGACCCAACTTTCGTGAGTCTAGTAAGCTTATAAGGTAGGACACACTCCGGGTACACACATTATGCAACTTTAAGCGCGGAAGGACCTCATAAGCACACACTTACATTTAGACATTGTATACTCCAGAGTTGTGAACAATCCTTTGCATTTTTTGTTTAATTAATTACTTTAACGAAATAAAACATGCATACAGTTACTATTTTATTAAAGCGTTTGTTTCCTAATTAAATAATGTAAAGCAATATATACATGCATGATCTAATATTCAGACACTGGACGAGTCTGCTAATGGTTCTACTGTTTCACTGTTATCTTCGTTGTTAACCCTCGTGTCTCCCTAGCACTTAGCTTATAGTTAAATGCCACTGATAACAATGCATATATTAGTTTAAGGAACATACAGTTGTATTGTTAGAAGAGTGGATACGGTGTCATATAGGATTCAAATCTGAATAGTATTAAATTATGAAAATATATGAGTATCAAACGCGATGTTTAGTGCATGTATTTAACTGTGTATAACCACAACATAAGTCTAACTGTTTGAAATATTGTTACTTCAATGTATTTTGAAAATAGTTTATATTTATCAATAAATTATCAAAATGTATTAAAATCACACAATATATCACATAATATACTATATTCTGGATTGACCTACATAGGAAGGGACACAGGAAATCAAATTCGGTAGGTGTACGGTAACGCGTGATGTCACCTATTTGAATTCTGCAGTAATAGCATGCATGTAAACATAGCCGCTTTAAATACAACACCTGGATCTATAGGCTGCGTTCTTGGTAAGATACCCGTAGTAGTAACTTGAATCTATTTGCTGCGTTCTTTGACAGACACGCTTCAATAAACGCATGGCAAATGATTTTAATGAAATAATGTGAACGAATTCGTTGTAGTCATATTCACATGACTAAACAACGAAATTGATTTCCATATTGTTTGTAATTAATGAGTTTTAAGATTCGAAAATGCTACATTAATGACTACTGGTTTTGAGTGCTAGTTAACGGATACTTCGAACATTTCGCTCTTCAATTATCCAAGTGTAATAACGCATAAGGCTTGCGTTTTTAACACAACTTGTATACATAATGAATCCATACGCACTCTTGTTATTTCAAAGTGTTTGTAAAGGCCATATCCAGACCTATTATGCCACATGTCAATAAGTTTACGGTGATTATGTACGAGAGCATGACGCTAACGTTGTGTCGTTTATAAAGTGCCACATTTAATCTATCATCTTTATTTTCTCAGAGACCACACGTAACATCGTCTTGGACATGTCAGGCACAACACACATACAACAAACAAAATACATTTGAATATTGAAATTCACATTCCATTCAAGTATGAATACCATTCCAGTTTATAATGCAACACAAACATAAATGGATATGTCACATGCAAGAAATATTACATTAAAATAAAAATGTGCATCTAAGCATGGAATAAAATGTGATTAAATCTTAGCTACAATACCGAAAAAAGCAATTATTTGTAAAAGAAAATCTAACTTCAATAATAAATATAAATAAATTCTCCAAATGTATTGCTATTATTATTGTTGTATATGTTTACCTTTTAACTTACTGATCGGGAGATAATCATTTATTAAAACGATGAAATGAAATACGTATGTTACAATATATTGAGTGAGACATGAGATTTCCTTTTCATAACGAACATCTATTTATGAATTGGAGGATCGTGATGCAATATGTCTGGAGTACATGTTTTGTAACTCTGAAATGAGTGTTTATTCCCAGAGCAGGAAACACGTTTATGAATAAAGAATACTATAACAAAAACTATAACGTGATGGTACTAAAAAATCGACGAAACAAAGAGTTGTATACAATTACAATTAATGTTATAAATACTTTTTCATGTACAAAAGACATGTCAGCTATTCGGAATATACAGAGTTGTTTACACGACACATAGATACAAATTTCGGATCAATAACCGTTAAACTTGTAGGTATTTGCGTAGTCTTGGTCATTTCAGATATAGTTTCATTAAACAAAATTTAATAAAAATATTATTTTAAGATATTTAATATATTTCTTTTAACTTTCCTCGTTAATATTTATGTATTGGTTTCAGAAAACTAAATGCAGACGTTAAGATCGTATATTCTCGCTTTAACAAACATACACATCGATAAGAATCTGGCGCATACCAGAAAACATTAACATCAAGATTAACATCAACAACGTTACATTTAAAACTGCATGTCTTAATAACATTTGCACTTTCTTTTAGATAAATGTGTGCGTTATGGTTTTCTGAGTTTCTATTTATTCACAGTGCGCGAATACAATTTCATGGTTCTATTTTATTAGATTGGCAGACATTTCCAAATACCTTATTTTACAACATGAACGTCCTAATAACCTTTTATTGATGTAAGTGTTGAAAAGTTCAATCAAATTATTTGTTCAAAATGTCCACTATTCTATCTCTAAAAAGATTCTCTACTTGTCGTCATTTCTTTAATTATTACATTTTTATCGGTTTGCTAAAGATGTTTTTTTTTATCTCGTCCGAATTTTACGTTTACACGTTAACACTAGATTGTACAAACTATTACTTTTTTGTTGTTTAAGCAATCGAAGATATTAACGTTTGCAAAAATAGTTGTTCACCAAAATATGCAGATACTTATTATATATATAAGTGATTGAGGCCATATAAAACAATATCGTGCTGCACCTACAGTATTCGTGTGCCAAGCAACCACTTTTAAAACAATATAACACAACAGACATGACAAACGAATACCCCAAAACCTCACAGACATGAATAAAAACTGGTGCGATACACTCTAATATAAGCGTGTTCTTCTCCCTGTTCCTTCTGTTTTGAAACCGTACCAAACCATAGCTTTGTATACAACCTATTGTTCAGGCAATGTTTTCTAAATGAGCATTATCGTCCATGTATTTTATTAACTAATACAACACATCTACGGCATTAATTGCTGCGTCTATTTATTGCGTACACTTCTTATGCGCAAACACCTCATAGCGAAGGTTGTATGTCTTCAAGAATCTGCTGCTATTAATGATCTCATTGTACTTGACAGAAAACTCATTCTTTATTGATGATAGTCGACATCAAAAAACAACTAAATATGCAACATTTGATGGAAGTCGTCGTTGCTTATAAGATGTTTTCTTTACAAGAGACGATTGGTATACTGTAGTGTCTCTTCACAATAATACTCTTTTATTTTTATGGATACAACGGAATGGAAATGGACAAACAATTTAATGTAGAACATTTAATCACGCCCATTATGTTTTCGTACTCAACACGCGCATATTAAAAAATAGACCACAATAGTCTTCCGAATGTAGATCAATTTACAACTAGTTATTTCTTTTGTTAAACGATCCTGTAATACTGTGTTTCATATGTTTCACTAATATGTGTGAACATGTAGTAAAGTTTCGTTTGTTGAATCGGTTTAAATAATGTGCAACATTGCTAACTTATATAAAACATAATGTTCATGTGTAATGTGTTTGATAAAAACTGTCTTATTTCTTAAGACAAAATAGCACCTTTAATACTTTCGCACTCTGAACACTTATTCAAATCACAGAGACACTTTCTTTTCAGAAACAGAACATCCATTACGTAAGCCGAGCTCCTCACACAAGTTCCGTGTTTGAGCTTAAATTTGTAACAAACATTCAACAGCAACCCCGCGATGTCGTAGTACTCTGGTTTTGCAAATCATACCCGCAGTGAGTTAACTTTAGCCAACATTCGGTGCAATCCGAGTTACTTAATATAGAGCATTGAATACTTATAACGTCCTGAATGTTAAAATAATCGTGCATATGTGATGCAGTGTTTGAACATAATGCACACCATACTCACAGTTACCAGTGCATAATTCCATGTTTAGAAAACCAAACTGAAATTGGGCAATGGTCCTAGTTATAAGAAGTTTAAGTTAATAATACATACTTGATGGAAAGAATTGGTTGAAATGTGCTATATGAGTATAGTACAATCATAATATTTGAAGGTAACATCAACATAAAACTCATCCTGTTAGCATTTGCAGCTGAAGTTGTATTGCCAGCGCTGGAACTTATTTGATCCCGTCATGTCATCTGTCAATTATTGCCGATGACAATAAAAATTTAACATGTGTTGATATTCTGCTATTTTCCGCAGGTCACTTTTCGATTTGTGTCATAAAATAATTTACGACAACGTTTCGTGTAGAAATATGGGGAGAACACGCTTACGAAACTATATCTCCGTGACATAGAATTCTCGCTGTAAATATTCTTGAATTACTGAGAGTGTACCTAACTGACGCATGAAAGCGCAATCATGTGTGAGTAGTATGTAAGAACATACATTGCACTTCATATAAAATAAGTTTCTTCAAACAGATTAAATTTTTTCTATAATTTACATTGACCGTTTCAAGAAATTGACCTCTGCCTTAATCAGGCTTATGTCAAGAGTTGTGTTTTATGTATAATGATGCATCTTAAAAATCTAGCTGATTGTTACACAAATCTATCTCCTGATAATATTTATAGAGTTTCATTTTTCCTATATTATTACAAATATTTGCTCGGAAAAACCCCCCATAATAATTGTTATTTGATATTATAATAATTAATCTATGAAGTTTTGATACTTGTGTATTTCACATTCGTGCAATGTATGTCCTGTATCTACAGCGAGTTTTATTCTTATTGGTAAGATGAAGTGCAGAACACCTGAAGCGAGTTTCAAGACAATGTCCAGACATTCGATAAAGTTATTTTGTTAATCGTTATAAAACCATATTCCGCGTAAGTGATCAATGTTATATATATATTCCGAGTTTCCTTTGAATAGTTGTTCAGTTGTTTGTTTGTGTGTATGTGTGTGTTTTGTTTGCGAAAAATTTCAAATAATGCTCCTAAAACTATTAAGGTAATATAACTTATACAACACAAACATACGCATACCTATACTCTTACGTATGAAATTAAATAATTATCAATGTAGACTGTAGAAATGCAAGTTATCAGCGTATGATTCAAGAACACAAACATGGATATAATTTTCGAACAAATAGATTTTTCGTGCTGATACTAGACAAAATTGATAAGTTTTAACTTGCCATGATTACAAAAAGACAACACTGATGAACACTTATTTACTTAAAGTGCTCTTTTTGATTGGCCATTTCAATTTACAGATAATTTTCTCGCCTGCGCTATGTCAGTAGTTTCGAATAATAAAACGTACATTTGCTAAATATGAAATCTTAAATGAGTTAAGGATCACGTTCTTATACATACTATGTCTATGTTAACCACATATTGAAGTCATAATACAGTAAAGTATTACCAATGCTTAATGTATTGTCGGGACGCCTCTGCATTTAGCGAATGAGACTATTGTTTGACGTTCCGACACGTTTTGTATGACTCTATGGTCACATGAAGCGTCTTTCTAAATTATTAAGTAAAATATGTTTTGAGCTGTATTGTTTCTGTGTGTGTCTAAAATATACTATATATTGGTATCTAATTGTTTGTTTTGTTACATCGGATTCATGTATATCACAAATAATGAATTTATAATTAATTACGAGTACCTCAAAACATTGACTGATATAAACACCTGTTAAACTGATATTATACAAAACGATAAAGAATACACCTGTCATACTATACACATTTGTATAAATACATATGGTGCTGTATAGAACATTGGACTATCTGTAACTGTAACAGGCATCAACTATTCATGTTAAGGGTCAATACTTATCAAATACGTCTTCTGTACAGAAAGGACGGTCTATGCGTTGCTCTATTATCGACAAGACCAGTTCTTAAATTACGACTTTTGGATGACTGGAACATGTTTGCATTCAGTAATTTCGTAATAAATATGTCACTTGTAAAGTGGAATTATATTCGTGTTACGGGAAAGCCATTAGGAGCATGGACCACAGGGATATCTGTTTCTGCAATATTATATTCATAGATAATGGCATGATATTGAATACTGTTGTCAGTTACGCTTAATGAACAAATGTTAAAAATTTGTTTAAAAACACAAGTATTTACACCAAAATAAAGTCAATTGAAAGAACTTCCATTCGTTTACCGGTATGTCATTTATTTAAATAAGTTTGATTTCACATAACTATGAATGTCAATGAAGTGTTTTCTCTATTGCAAAAAAAAAAATGAAAATTGTTTTAATACAATAGTCAACTCACTACTTTGCCAAGGCTAGTCCACGTTGAACCTACACATGTTTGTTCGTGATGTAAATCTAATGCGCGATGTACTACTATTAACTAAGCTGAGAGTGTATCAGGAAAATCAGGTACCCCAGCCCATTTGAAATAAATTGACAAGTGTTTAGATAATTGCTTAAAGAAAGACCAATCGTACATAATTTAATTACATTGAAGTCTTAATCGAGATACCAGCACGCACAGGCTAATCTGAGAGGCACTTTACGCACATGCAATAAACCCCCTTGTCACAGAGCATGGCTAAATTGTTTTTTTCGGATTCGCTCTTTTGCAATTATTTAAAGAGATAGATGTAGGTAAAATTCATTTTATGCGCCAATTAAAACCGAAATGATTACATTGAACTTGATACAATTATTAAACATAAGCGTACATCGCGTTGGTTTGAAACACTTGCCAAATTATCACGAAAGGTTAATAACTCGTTCAGAAAACTTTAATATTAACGTGTTCAAAGTTAGTAGTACGATGTAGTTGTACAACCATACCTTAGTAGCACGATGCATCTATGATGCAATACCAAGGTAGACGACCATACATTAGTAGCACGATGCAGTGGTACAATCATACCTTAGTAGCACGATGTATCTATGATGCAATACCAAGGTAGACGACCAAACCTTAGTAGTACGATGTAGTTATAAAACCACACATTAGTAGCACGATGCATCTATGATGCAATACCAAGGTAGACGACCATACATTAGAAGTACGATGTAGTTGTGCACGATGTATCTATGATACAATACCAAGGTAGGCGACCAAACATAAGTAGCACGATGTAGTTGTACAACCATACCTTAGGAGCACGATCTATCTATGATTAAATTCCAAGGTAGACGACCATACCGTAGTAGTACGATGTAGTTATGATACAATACCAAGGTAGACGACCATACATTAGACGTACGATATAGTTATGATACAATACCAAGGTAGACGGCCATACATTAGCCGTTCGATGTAGTTATGNGACAGTAAATGCTACTTTAATGCATACATAATCAGTGGAATATTGGCTTCTTCTTGTTGTAATTGTTTTCTGTATTAATTTTTTTAAACCCTATAACAAGCCAAAGGGCATATCCCTGTTGTTTATGAACTGTCATTACATCATGATATCGTCTGGGAAAACGTTAAAGTTTCAAGCTTATTGCAAGGTTTTCCTTGTTTACTGATTTTATGTTAAAAAAAGGTACCATAACAGAGTTCAAAAAGACACCCTTGGTTTAACTTCTAAATAGCCTTGTTATTTTGTAAGTGACAAGGAAAATATGTAACTGTGATACAAATTTACATGCAAATGCTATTAATATATAATTTGTTGATAATTTATATTAGTAGAAGTTGAGTTTTCTCATTAATGTGCAAGCTTGGCAAAATAAATGCGCAGCAGGCAATCTATAAGAACAAATATGAAATTTAAAGTTCCTTGCAGTGGTAACTAGAAATGATGCTAATTTCCAAACTTTGATTGGCAACAGTACCTAGGCCTCCTGGTAGTCATTTAAGCATAACTTATCCAAATCAGGGGTGTCAATGTGCCAGACTTTCCAAATCAGGGGTGTCAATGTGCCAGAATTTCCAAATCAAGCGTGCTTCTGTACTGGAATGTCCAAATCTTGGGTACCCCTATTCTTTAATTTCCATATATAAGGAACCTCTGCTCTTGAATTTCCAAAAAATATCATTATGTGCTTGTTTTAGGCCTAAAGAACTTATGTTAAAAAGAAATTGCATTTCCAACTGATGGTATTCGCCCTGTGTCTTAGCAAAATCTGTCGTGTTCTGAGAAAACTGGGCATAATGCTTGTGCGTAAATTGTCATCCCAGATTAGCCTGTGCAGTCCGCACAGGCTAATCAGGGACGACAATTTCCGCTTTTATGGAATTTTTGGTTTTTATGATGTCTCTTCTTAGCAAAAATCCAGTTTAGGCGGAAGTGTCATCCCGGATAAGCCTGTGCGGACTGCACAGGCTAATCTGGGATGACAATTTACACACAAGCATTTTGCCCAGTTTTCTCAGAACAAAACACAAATCGTTGGGAAAGGTCTGGGTACCTTTCAAGTGGTGAGAAAAATGTTGCATAAAATGATAAACATATTTAGCTCAATCAGTCCTAGCTCATCCAATCCTGTATAACTCAGAAAATACCTTATTATTCTTACTTCAAAATGTTATATGTTAAATGCCAAAAGGTCATAACTAAACCCATTTAGAAAGAAATTACAGGTACATAAAAAAGTGCAAAGGAAGCATAACATCTTATGATAAAATCAATCCTGTTATTCTTCTTTATTTAATTTGTGTTTTGCTTTTCCAGCGACTGAAATTCATCTGCCAGAGTCCGTGTTTTATTCAGTAAAGTGACACAAAACCTTCACAATGTCAGAGCTGGACTCAGAAGGGAAACTGGAGAGGTTTTCCCCTCAGCATCCTCTGCCAGAGGAAATACAGAAAATGGGACGGGATGAAACAGTGTGCAGGTGAATTGTTTGAAATTACTGTTAAGTTATTGGCAAGTTTTCAATGAGCATAGAAATCCTTTACAGCTTGTTGCAGAATAAATAAAGGTTGTCATCATTTCTATACTGACATGTTCACAGTTCACTTGGCTTATTTAATTGCCATTTTGGTACATTTATAACAACTATAATTGTAAACTTTGCTGGGGTATTCAGGAATTAACGCTATTGTACAATTTAGAGATGTTCGTAAAGTATAGGTTTATAGTATTTAATTGATCCAGAGCCCACTCAGCCTAGCCAAGGTTTATAGTATTTAATTGATCCAGAGCCTACTCAGCCTAGCCAAGGTTTATAGTATATAATTAATCCAGAGCCTAGTCAGCCTAGCCAAGGTGTATAGCATATAATTGATCCAGAGCCTACTCAGCCTAGCCAAGGTGTATAGCAAATAATTGATCCAGAGCCTACTCAGCCTAGCCAAGGTGTATAGCATATAATTGATTCAGAGCCTACTCAGCCTAGCCAAGGTTTATAGTATATAATTGATCCAGAGCCTACTCAGTCTAGCCAAGGTTTATAGCATNCAATACCAAGGTAGACAACCATACATTAGTAGCACGATGTATGTATAATGCAATACCAAGGAAGACGACCATACCTTAGTAGCACGATGTATCTATGATACAATACCAAGGTAGACGACCATACATTAGTAGTACGATGTATCTTTGATACAATACAAAGGTAGGCGACCATACATTAGTAGTACGATGTAGTTGTACAACCATACCTTAGTTGCACGATGTATCTTTGATACAATACCAAGATAGACGATCAAACCTTAGTAGTACCATGTATCTGTGATACAATACCAAGGAAGACGGCCATACATTAGTAGCACCATGTATCTATGATACAATACCAAGGTAGACGGCCATACATTAGTAGCACGATGTATCTATGATACAATACCAAGGTAGACGACCATACCTTAGTAGCACGATGTATCTTTAATACAATACCAAGGTAGGCGATTATACCTTAGTAGCACGATGTAGTTATGATACAATACCAAGGTAGACGACCAAACCTTAGTAGCACGATGTATCTATGATACAATACCAAGATAGGCGACCATACATTAGTAGTACGATGTAGTTGTACAACCATACCTTAGTAGTACGATGTATCTATGATACAATACCAAGGTAGACGACCATACATTAAAAGCACGATGTATCTATGATACAATACCAAGGTAAGCGACCATACCTTAGTAGCACGATGTATCTATAATACAATACCAAGGTAGGCGACTATACATAAGTAGCACGATGTATCTATGATACAATACCGAGGTAGACAACCATACATTAGTAGTACGATGTAGTTGTGGAACCATACCTTAGTAGCACGATGTATCTTTGATACAATACCAAGATAGACGACCAAACCCTAGTATTACCATGTATCTATGATACGATTCCAAGATAGACGACCATACCTTAGTAGTACCATGTATCTATGATACAATACCAAGGTAGACGGCCATACATTAGTAGCACGATGTATCTATGATATAATACCAAGGTAGACGACAATACCTTAGTAGCACGATGTATCTATGATACAATACCAAGGTAGACGACCATACCTTAGTAGCACGATGTATCTATGATACAATACCAAGGTAGGCGACCATACATTAGTAGTACCATGTATCTATGATACAAAACCAAGACGACCATAGATTAGTAGTACGATGTAGCTGTACAACCATACCTTAGTAGCACGATGTATCTATGATACAATACCAAGGTAGACGACCATACATTAGTAGCACGATGTATCTATGATACAATACCAAGGTAGGCGACCATACATTAGTAGTACCATGTATCTATGATACAAAACCAAGACGACCATAGATTAGTAGTACGATGTAGCTGTACAACCATACCTTAGTAGCACGATGTATCTATGATACAATACCAAGGTAGACGACCATACATTAGTAGCACGATGTATCTATGATACAATACCAAGGTAGGCGACCATACATTAGTAGTACGATGTATCTATGATACAATACCAAGGTAGCTGACCATACTTTAGTAGCACGATGTATCTATAATACAATACCAAGGTAGACGACTATACATTAGTAGTACGATGTATCTATGATACAATACCAAGGTAGCTGACCATACTTTAGTAGCACGATGTATCTATAATACAATACCAAGGTAGACGACTATACATTAGTAGTACGATGTATCTATGATACAATACCAAGGTAGCTGACCATACTTTAGTAGCACGATGTATCTATAATACAATACCAAGGTAGACGACTATACATTAGTAGTACGATGTATCTATGATACAATACCAAGGTAGCTGACCATACTTTAGTAGCACGATGTATCTATAATACAATACCAAGGTAGACGACTATACATTAGTAGTACGATGTATCTATGATACAATACCAAGGTAGCTGACCATACTTTAGTAGCACGATGTATCTATAATACAATACCAAGGTAGACGACTATACATTAGTAGTACGATGTATCTATGATACAATACCAAGGTAGCTGACCATACTTTAGTAGCACGATGTATCTATAATACAATACCAAGGTAGACGACTATACATTAGTAGTACGATGTATCTATGATACAATACCAAGGTAGCTGACCATACTTTAGTAGCACGATGTATCTATAATACAATACCAAGGTAGACGACTATACATTAGTAGTACGATGTATCTATGATACAATACCAAGGTAGCTGACCATACTTTAGTAGCACGATGTATCTATAATACAATACCAAGGTAGACGACTATACATTAGTAGTACGATGTATCTATGATACAATACCAAGGTAGCTGACCATACTTTAGTAGCACGATGTATCTATAATACAATACCAAGGTAGACGACTATACATTAGTAGTACGATGTATCTATGATACAATACCAAGGTAGCTGACCATACTTTAGTAGCACGATGTATCTATAATACAATACCAAGGTAGACGACTATACATTAGTAGTACGATGTATCTATGATACAATACCAAGGTAGCTGACCATACTTTAGTAGCACGATGTATCTATAATACAATACCAAGGTAGACGACTATACATTAGTAGTACGATGTATCTATGATACAATACCAAGGTAGCTGACCATACTTTAGTAGCACGATGTATCTATAATACAATACCAAGGTAGACGACTATACATTAGTAGTACGATGTATCTATGATACAATACCAAGGTAGCTGACCATACTTTAGTAGCACGATGTATCTATAATACAATACCAAGGTAGACGACTATACATTAGTAGTACGATGTATCTATGATACAATACCAAGGTAGCTGACCATACTTTAGTAGCACGATGTATCTATAATACAATACCAAGGTAGACGACTATACATTAGTAGTACGATGTATCTATGATACAATACCAAGGTAGCTGACCATACTTTAGTAGCACGATGTATCTATAATACAATACCAAGGTAGACGACTATACATTAGTAGTACGATGTATCTATGATACAATACCAAGGTAGCTGACCATACTTTAGTAGCACGATGTATCTATAATACAATACCAAGGTAGACGACTATACATTAGTAGTACGATGTATCTATGATACAATACCAAGGTAGCTGACCATACTTTAGTAGCACGATGTATCTATAATACAATACCAAGGTAGACGACTATACATTAGTAGTACGATGTATCTATGATACAATACCAAGGTAGCTGACCATACTTTAGTAGCACGATGTATCTATAATACAATACCAAGGTAGACGACTATACATTAGTAGTACGATGTATCTATGATACAATACCAAGGTAGCTGACCATACTTTAGTAGCACGATGTATCTATAATACAATACCAAGGTAGACGACTATACATTAGTAGTACGATGTATCTATGATACAATACCAAGGTAGCTGACCATACTTTAGTAGCACGATGTATCTATAATACAATACCAAGGTAGACGACTATACATTAGTAGTACGATGTATCTATGATACAATACCAAGGTAGCTGACCATACTTTAGTAGCACGATGTATCTATAATACAATACCAAGGTAGACGACTATACATTAGTAGTACGATGTATCTATGATACAATACCAAGGTAGCTGACCATACTTTAGTAGCACGATGTATCTATAATACAATACCAAGGTAGACGACTATACATTAGTAGTACGATGTATCTATGATACAATACCAAGGTAGCTGACCATACTTTAGTAGCACGATGTATCTATAATACAATACCAAGGTAGACGACTATACATTAGTAGTACGATGTATNAAAGGTCAAAAATGGCCATAAATGAGCTTGTCCGGGCCATAACTATGTGGTTCATCAAGGGATTTTAAAATCATTTGGCACATTTGTTCACCATCATTGGACAGTGTGTTGCGCGAAAGAATTACGTCAATATCTCCAAGGTCAAGGTCACACTTTGATGTCAAAGGTTAAAAATGTCCATAAATGAGCTTGTCCGGGCCATAGCTATGTTGTTCATTGTGAGGCTTTGAAATCAATTGGCACATTTGTTCACCATCATTGGACGGTGTGTCGCGCGAAAGAATTACGTCAATATCTCAAAGGTCAAGGTCACACATGAGTTCAAAGGTAAAAAATAGCCATAGTTGAGCTTGTCCAGGCCATTACTATGTCGTTCATTGTGGGATTTTGAAATCAATTGGCACATTTGTTAACCATTATTGGACGGTGTGTTGCGCGATAAAATTACGTCGATATCTCCAAGGTCAAGGTCACACTTTGAGTTCAAAGGTCAAAAATGGCCATAAATAAGCTTGTCTGGGCCATAACTATGTCATTCATTGTGAGATTTTAATATTACTCTCCACATTAATTTTGTTCACAGGCATTGGATGGCGTATCATGCCAAAGAATTCAAGATTTCAAAGGTCAAAATGGCCATAAATGATAATGGCATAATAATTCTTAAAAATTGCCATAAATAAGCTTCTCTTGTTTTGTGAGACAGCATGCAAAATATTCTGTGTCAATGCAGCATGTGGGGGTATACGTCACGTCAGTGACACAGCTCTAGTTTAAATAATACCATGATTTTTAGCTCTGCTGTTTTTGGATAAAATCCGAGGTATTGTCATAGCCAGCTCATCCGCCGTCCGCGGCTTCCAAAATCTTTAACATTGGCCATAACTTTTGCAATATTGAAGATAGCAACTTGATATTTGGCATGCATGTGTATCTCATAGAGCTGCACATTTTGAGTGGTGAAAGGTCAAGGTCATTTTTCAAGGTCAAAGGTAAAAAAAACAAAATCCATGCACCCACAGCCGAGCGTTGGCACCCGCTATGCAGTGCTCTTGTTTAATTTTATTATGTCATGCAAAAAGCAAGTACCAGTACTCTTACAAATAATTGTGTTCCCTTAAAGAGAAGCTGGACTCTAGAGATTTAAGCAGAATATTGTAAATGCTGGTCTATTATTGAAGTCTTGGTAGACACATTATTGACTCTTAGAGAAGTCTAGATGTCTTTCTCTGTCAAAGATCCTGAAAACTTTAGGATTCTGGTGAAAGAGACTTTCAGAAATGTTTTGCTTGTTTGTCACATTTAAATCAAGATGTAGTTAAACTATGGATGGCGACATGAACTATAATAAATGTAATGGCTTGACACCGTAAGGGGTGCTTAATAATATATATTATATTGTCAACCGTATCACATGACTTTCTGTTGCACAATTTGTTCACCTCAAGTCTGGCGTACATAATACCCTTGATAATAGAACATGGTTGACATTATGGGATAAACAAAACAGCCAACAGTCGATACAATAATAGGTTGAAAGGTCGATTAAACCCATTTATGCCTATCGTCTAGAAAAAAGGCCTTGGCAAACAGCGTAGACCCAGATGATATGCCGCATGATGCGGCGTCTCATCAGGGTCTGCGCTGTTTGCTTAAAGGAATTTCTGTAAGAAATATTCTTAATATAGAAATAAATATACTAGACAACCCTAATTTTGGTAATATATTGATCCAATTTAGAAGGATGGGAGAGTCCACTAGGCATAAATGGGTTAAAAAAACTTTCCTGTGTGTCCTTGAACCAGTCTCATTTCTAATGAACCAGCCATAATTTAACTAACAGAGAATACTATTCCTACTTTCAGAGAAGTGCGAGCTCCAAGCCCTAGTCAGGGACCTGCACTCTCATTTATGATGTACCAGCCATATTTTAACTAACAGAGGATACTATTCATACTTTCAGAGAAGTGCGAGCTCCAAAAGCTCTAGTCAGGGACCTGCAATCTTATTTCTGATGTACCAGCCATAATTTAACTAACAGAGAATATTATTGCTACTTTTAGAGAAGTGTGAGCTCCAAGCTCTAGTCAAGGATCTGCAGTCTTATTTCTGATGTACCAGCCATAATTTAACTAACAGAGAATACTATTCATACTTTCAGAGAAGTGTGAGCTCCAAGCTCTAGTCAGGGACCTGCAATCTCATTTCTGATGTACCAGCAATAATTTAACTAACAGAGAATATTATTGGTACTTTCAGAGAAGTGCGAGCTCCAAGCTCTAGTCAAGGACCTGCAGTCTCGGTTCGGCAGCACCACCGCCGAGACTGAAGAGATGAAGCAGCAGCTCGCCAGACAGGAGAAGCAGATCCTGCAGCTTGATAAGCTCTTCACAGAGAACAAACACCTGCAACAGAAGTGTGCCACTTTGGAAGCAGTGCAGTCAGGTTGGTGTTGAGATATTATGTCCCTATCATTGTAGATACTGGGGTTTTATTAGTTACATAGATTTTGTTATGTAATACAGGGTAAGTACATTAATAAATGGAAGAACGAAGCTTTAATTTAAAATTACTATCCTATCACATAGAATACTTGGTCAGTAACTGCCATGTAAGGGACTAAAGGTTTTCACATCAAGTCTATCCATGAGTCTGTCAGTCAGCCTGTTGGTCTGCAAACATTTTTTACTGCAATTTCTCAAGTACTGAATTTAAACATGAAATTTGGTTTACTTTTAAAACTTGGGCAATGTGAGGATTATGCATGACCTTTTTACCACCAGAGGCCTAAGGTCAGGTTGCCGTTTCCAAAAATAGAACACAACTTAAAATTGTGATAACTTAAGAACTACATAAGATATGCTTATCAAACTTGGTATACACATTAAGCTATAGGTTATCTGTGCGCCTATCTGTCAATCCTGTAATACATATCGTCATCTGTTTGTCCATCCGTCTGCAAAAACTGAATTAACTAGAAAAGTACATATAATGTTATTGGATCCTGAGATTTCTTAAAAAGTGCTGAAGATTCTTTGACAAAACTTACTTATAAAGGTGTATGTGAGAATAATGCAAGGCTTTTTGTTTTTAAGCAGAGGTCAAAGGTCAGCTCACTGTTACTTAAAATAGAATAATAAATAATATTGTAATTACTTAACAACTACTAAAGATGTGTTAATTAAACTTGTAATACAGATTTAGTTATATGTTTGCTTTTTGTCTGTCTGTCAATCCCTTCCTGTATTGACCCATCCATCTGTCTGTCTTATTAACCCTTTGCATGCTGGGAAATTTGTCGTCTGCTAAAATGTCGTCTGCTGAATTTCTAAAATTAGCATTTTCTTCGGTTTTTTTCCAAAGAATACTATAAGAATAGCAAACAGTTTGGATCCTGATGAGACGCCACGTTCTGTGGCGTCTCATCTGGATCCAAACTGTTTGCAAAGGCCTTCAAAATCTGGTTCCAGCGCTCAAAGGGTTTAAGGGTAATTTACCAAGTGTGATACCACATTGGTTAAAGCAATGTGTACTGTCATTTCTTCGAATGAGCCATAAGTGATGAGTTTTATACCAACTTTTTTTATGACTTTATATGCACTGTCTTGACGGGAGGTATTATAGGAACACTATTTGCAGATTGATGGATGTATGCATAGCATTATGGATGGTTGGGTGGTTGTGTTTGGGGATTAATTCATACAGTTTTTATCAAATCTTCAAAAAATTCTGAAAATGTTTGTTGACATAAAACAGAGGCTAAGTTTCATAACCATATAAAAATTGTGAAAGTGGCAGTTTCTGCTCTCGTACTCGTACAGTTGTCGTAGAATCTTTAGTGATGTTTATTAGAATGTTTTTTGGCATATAAAGGAGGCCAATTTTGATAACCAACAGATTCGCACGAGGGTCTTGAGAGTTAGTGCACTTAATTTTTACAAAAAATGAGAAATTTGCTGTGTCTGCTCCACTGCTCCGACATATTTCATCGGTTCTTTACCAATCTTTCTGGAAATGATTTTTGATATAAAATGAAGGCCAAGTTTGAAAACAAGCCGATTTGCATAGTTATCATTTCTGCTCTCTTACTTATAGTATTGTCATTGAATATTTATCAAAGTATCTGCAATAGTTTGTTGACATAAAATGGAGTCAAGTGAAATAACCAGCCAATGCGCGCCCGGCACTTAAGAGTTATTGCCCTTTGTTTATAAAAAAAGTACATTTTACTGTTACAGCTTATTTCACTTATTATCTTTTACCAAATCTTCACCAAACTTTAATGATATGGGGTCCATTTTGAATAATTTAAATCCTCACGTGACTAAATAAATGACTTTATGATTTAGTAAAAGCATTCATGTAATAGATATAATTTACTTTACAGTAGGAAATACTAAGCTTGCATGTAGATCTAGATTGATATTGCATTAGGGGCTAGTGGGGTCAAGGTCACTGTTTCTAATAATAAAAAAAAAGGTTTCTTGTTTAACCCTTTGAGCGCTGGAACCGGATTTTGAANTGCTTTCAGAGAAGTGCGAGCTCCAAGCTCTAGTCAAGGACCTGCACTCTCATTTCTGATGTACCAGCCATAATTTAACTAACAGACAATACTATTCATACATTCAGAGAAGTGTGAGCTCCAAGCTCTAGTCAAGGACCTGCAATCTCGGTTCGGCAGCACCACCGCCGAGACTGAAGAGATGAAGCAGCAGCTGGCCAGACAGGAGAAGCAGATCCTGCAGCTAGATAAGCTCTACACAGAGAACAAACACCTGCAACAGAAATGTGCCCTATTGGAAGCCGCGCAGTCAGGTTGGTGTTGAGCTTTCCATAATTATGTCCCTTTCATTGTAGATACTGGTGTTTTATTAGTTACACAGATTTTACAATGTTATGAAGGGTGAGAACATTTATAATTGAAAGAACGTAACTCTAATTTAAAGTTACTATCCTATCACATAGAATACAGGGTCAGTAAACTGCCATGTAAGGGACTAAAGGTTTACCCTCTGTCCATCAAGTCTATCCATGAGTCTGTCAGTCAGCCTGTTGGTCTGCAAACATTTTTTACTGCAATTTCTCAAGTACTGAAGATATATGTGGCGTGTTCTGAGAAAACTGGGCAAAGTGCTTGTGCGTAAATTGGCATCCCAGATTAGCCTGTGCAGTCGGCACAGGCTAATCAGGGACTACAATATCGGCTTTTTTGAAATTTTTTGTTTAAATGATATCCATTCTTAGCCAAAATCAAGTTTAGGCGGAAAGTGTCCTCCCGGATTAGACTGTGCAGACTGCACAGGCTAATCTGGGATGACACTTTACGCACAAGCATTATGCCCAGTTTTCTCAGAACACGCCACATATATGAACTTTGGTATACTTTTAAAGAGCAATGTGAGGATAAAGCATGACCTTTTTTCCACCAGAGGTCTAAGGTCAGGTTGCTGTTACTAAAAATAGAACAAAACTTAAAATTGTCATAACTTAAGACCTACTCAAGATATGATTTTCAAACTTGGTGTGCACATTCAGCTATAGGTTATCTGTTTGCCTATCGTCCAATCCTGTCCGATATATATCCAGCCATCTGTCTGTCCATCGGTCTGCAAAAACTGAAATAACTAAAAAAGTACATATCATATAATTGGATCCTGAGATTTCTTACTCACTGTAACATAAAATGTAAAGAAACTTATGTTTGCTTTTTGTCTGTCTGTCAATCCATTCCTCTGTTGATCCATGTCGTACAGTTTAAATAGAATCTTCACCAAACTGTCTGAAAATGTTTGTTGACATTACACGGAGGCCAAGTTTGATATCCAGCCAATTTGCACCAGGCTTTTCAGAGTTCATATTGACCTTTATTTGTATAAAAATTGTGAAAGTGGCAGTTTTCACTCTTTAACTTGTACAGTTGTCAAAGAATCTTCACTTATGTTTATGAAAATGTTGTTGGCATATTTTTTATAACCAGCAGATTCGCACAAGGGTCTTTAGAGTTAATGCCCTTTATTTGTACAAAAAATGAGAAATTTGCTGTTTCTGCTCCACTGCTCGTACTGATTTTATTGATTTTTTACCAAACTTCTGATAAATGTTTGTTGATATATTTGTTGATATAAAATGAAGGCGGGGTTTGCAAACAAGCCAATTTGCAAAAATTAGCATTTCTGCTCCCTTACCCCTTTGCAGGCTGGGCTATTTGTAGTCTGCTAAAATGTTGTATGCTGAATTTCTAAAATTAGCATTTTCTTCACTTTTTTTTCAAACGTTCTGTGGCGTCTCATCTGGATCCAAACTGTTTGCAAAGACCTTTTAAATTCTGTTCAAGCACTGAAAGAGTTACTCATGTTATTGTCATTGAATATTCATCACAGTGTCTGCAATAGTTTGTTGACATAAACTGGAGGCCAACTGCAATAACCAGCCAATGGGTGCAAGGCACTTAAAAGCTATTGCCCTTTGTTTAATATAAGAAATCAAAATTCACCATTACAGCTCTCTTCACTCATTCACTTTTCACCAAATGTTCACCAAACTTTCCCGATAGGGGGTGCATTTTTTATGACATAGGTTTATTTCTGTACATGACCTTGACCTTGTTGCTCATTTGTTTCTTTCAAATTACTCATGTTGTATTATATTATATTTGCTTAACTTAATAAATTTGTTTAAGTTATTGCATTTATGTAAACAAAGTAAACATTACAGTAGGAATCCGGTTTTTCCTTGCCATAGTCTGTACATTTTATTGTGCATAGCTGACATGGATTACATTATATAATGGGCAATATTATGCAGTGTTTTTTTTCATTTTTTTTTTTTTTTTTTTTTTTTTTTTTNTTAGATTTTAACATTAAGTTTATCTCTCCAATCCAGCTTTATAAGTTGAAACTCAGTAAATATAATCTTGAAAACACTTAACTCTCAATTTTGAAGCATTTGTAAGCAAAACAACAACAACACTAATTTCCCAATTTTGGTCAAAACACCGCAATTTTTCCCAATCCAAAGGGACCCAGCCCCATTCCAAAAATGGTGAAAAAAAACACTGTGATGTTAATGTGCATCGTTTAATTGATTGGGGTTTTCACCCAACTGGTAGGGGATTCCTGTATGGCTTGCAATAATGTCAAGGCCTTGTTGAGCTGAGGTATGGCGGGCATTTTATAAAAATGTTCTTGTGTTTGGATGCTTGCATCAAATGGTGGGTTTCTGGTCAATAACTTAAATTTACGTTGACCAATCTTGTTGAAACTTTGGAAATACTAAGGTGGCTTGGAGAACTAACGTGGCATTGTATTATGGGTTAGCAGGGTCAAGGTATTGGTTCTATTAATAAGAAAAATGTTTCTTGCTTAAAAACTTGAGTTTGGATTTAGGTATTGTACTTAATTTTGTTAACTCTTACAGTGCTGGAACCGAATATTGAAGGCCTTTGCAAACAGTTTGTATCCAGATGAGACGCCACAGAACGTGGCGTCTCATCAGGATCCAAACTGTTTGCTATTCTGATAGTATTCTTTGAAAAAAAATTGAAGAAAATGCTAATTTTAGAAATTTAGCAGACGACATTTTAGCAGACGACAAATTTCCCAGCATGCAAAGGGTTAATGCATAGTTTACATGCAGACTAAGCTTGGGGTTGCTTTTGCTTCCAGTCACTCAAGGTCACTGTTTAAAAAATAAAAATAAATGATTCTGCTCAGTTTCTTTATCAAGGATTTTTGTAAAGCTGTAGCAAGCTGGCACTGGATGTTTTTTTATGTTGATCATCTCAGACATTGTTAAAATAGAAAATGTCTATGAAATAATTTCAGACCTTGAAAATAACAAACTAAAAGTTGATGAAAATGTGTTGGCTTTGACCAAGAAATATACAGGTAAAGTTGAATTGCACATGCACATATTTTTAATCACAGAACATAATTATGCATAAAATAAACTAATAGAATAAGTTAAGCAGCAAATAAAAAAAGCATTGCACATTTGAGGCGATATTTACTTGATAACACATGGGCACACTTCTTATGAAGGTTAAAAAATATCCAGCTTGTTTATGATCATCATCTACCAGACACTAATTAAGCATGTTAAGTTTTGTCTTTTAATGCATTGTACTGTTATAATATGCACATGTATTAAAAATTTATGGAATTAATAGAAGTGATTTTACTTAACATGCATGGAGAAAGTGAGGCAGACAAATGTATAAAAAAGAAAAAAAAAGGAAGCATTTTTTTGTTTGAAAACAGAACACTATGACATGGAAAAACATCATTTACAATAAATCATGCTCATATATATTTCAGAACTTGAAAAGCAAAAATCTGAATTAGATTCAGTGTGTTCTTATTTAACTGCAACTAATAAAGGTATGACTCGCAATACAGCACTGCAACACATTTTGAAATTTACCAAATCGTTTTTTGGGTGTTGGTGACTCCAGGCAGAAGGGAATTTAAATGAGCCTTGCTCTGTGAAAAGTGGGTTAACCGTTTAACCCTATGAGCGCTGGAACCGGATTTTGAAGGCCTTTGCAAACAGTTTGGATCCAGATGAGACGCCACAGTGATAGTGGTCTTAGAAAAAAAAATCCAAGAAAATGCTAGTTTTACAAATTCAGCAGACGACATTTTAGCAGACGACAAATATCCCAGCATGCAAAGGGTTAATGCATGTGTGTAAAGTATTGTCCAGGATAAGCCTGTGCAGTCTGCACAGGTTAATCCGAGACAACACTTTCAGCTCTTATTGTATATTTGTTTTAAGGAATTAATTAAGATTCTTCTTGACGAAAATCCAGTTTAGGTGGAAAGTGTAGTCCCTGATTAGCCTGGTCTGCACAGGCTTATCTGGGACAACACTTTACTCACATGCATTAAACCCCCTTTTCACAGAGCGAGGCTTAAATGCAGATTGTCCTGAATTGATATGGAAATAAATTTAACATATTTCTTAAAGGTAAAACATTATATAATAGTTTATGCAAAAACTATCACTGTAATAGTTTCGAGTTAATAAGAACTTCACATTCAATTTTTCTTCTTTGACTCCATAGCTGTATTTTATATTTGTTTTTATGTATTGTTGTATTTGTTTAAATATTCATGTCTGCGGATGGTTATAAAGATTTAAAGGTTAAAGTTTCAAATTGCAGTTCTTAAGTAATATAATTATAATCATAATAAGATCCATTTAAAGAACGAAATCTGGATGATGATAACAAATACAGTCCATAATTATTGATTTGTACATACTTCTATAAAATAAAAAAAATAGAATACACTGTTTTGCTTAATTTCAGAACTTATCGCTGATTATGAAGCATTAAAGCTAAAATGTGAAAATATCAAAGAATATGACCAAGGTATTAAGATATATTATCTAAACAAATAAAGTGATAGTGCTCATTTCATTGCTACCGAAAGGATATTCTGCCTAGTTTTATTTTCAGTTCTGTAACTCTTAGTTTTTTTTTTTAATTCCAATACAATAATCAAATATGTTGCAATTTCGTAATTTAAATTCCTTAAAAAAATATTTTGAAATGGCATTTCACAGAGGAAGTAAAGTGTTTAATAATGGAAAAATATATTTGTGCATTCTGATATTTGAAGAAAGATCATATTCCAAATACTATTATTCTCTTATATTGAAAAGCTGAAACAACAAACCTGATACTAAATACTAAAAGTTCTCCATTTTTTTAACAGAAAATCAGGAATTGGTGGCGAAATGTTCAACGTTATCCTTAACAATTGAAAGTATGTAGCCTGCACATTCACATTGGTGTTGTTTGCATATAGAGTTTCATAACAGTTTGAGCATGATTTTGATGTTTGAACTTGGAGAATTCAGTATTTTCTCACAGAACTTTGCAGTGCCTTTAGCATGGGGCCAATGTCCAGGGTGTTAATGGTACTAAATTGAATGTTAAAGAGGGGTCAGAAAGAGTGTACATTTACATTTTTTCTCACACTTTCTTGAATGCCTGTTTTCAATGCTTTGGTTTGTTTTAGGGGAAATAATATTGTTAAATGGGCAGTACAAAAAAAGTGTAAGAATAAACTTTTGGGCAACAAATGCATGCTTTAATAGAAATGTTGCTAGATGATTACGCTTTATCTTATTAGAGCCCTATTGGAGAAGATACAAAGTCCTGTAATGCACACTGTTGCTATTGTTATTTTTTGATACATGATTGTTTCTGTCTTTGTCTTTCTCCTTTACCTTTCTTTTTTTTAACCTAAATTCCTTTAAACCATTCTTCTCAGTTTTCATTTCCTCCACTTTGATAGATGTCCCTGGGTTTTAAGTAGAATTATTAAATAAAACTGAAGCAAATGACCTCAGGAAAGTAATCATGTTTCTTCATATTTTAACATTTCATGCGACAAAATATGGATACTAAAAACCCTGAATTTTGTTTCAATATATATATTGCAATAAAGAGTTATCTTCTTGAACTGGTTGCAGTAAACAATTATCATCTTGAACTGGTTGCAATAAAGAGTTATCATCTTGAACTGGTTGCAATAAAGAGTTATCATCTTGAACTGGTTGCAATAAAGAGTTATCTTCTTGAACTGGTTGCAATAAAGAATCATCATCTTGAATTGGTTGCAATAAAGAATTATCATCTTGAACTGGTTGCAATAAAGAATGATAATCTTGAACTGGTTGCAATAATGAATGATCATCTTGAATTGGTTGCAATAAAGGGTTATCATCTTGAACTGGTTGCAATAAAGAATAGTCATCTTGAAAAGGTTGCAATAAAGAGTTATCATCTTGAATTGGTTGCTATAAAGAATGATCATCTTAAACTGGTCGCAATTGAGCCTCGTACGGAGAAAACTGGGGTTAATACATGTGAGTAAAGTGCAGTCCGCACAGACTAATCAGGGATGACACTTTCTGCCTAAACTTGATTTTCGCTAAGTAAAGACTTCCTTTAAAGGCAAAATACCATAAAAGCAGAAAGTGTTGTCCCAGATTAGCCTGTGTGGACAACACAGGCTAACCTGGGATGACACTTAACGCACATTAAGCCCATTTTTCTTAGAACGAGGCTAAATTAAGATTCATTTCTTGACTATCCCATCATTTTTTACTGCAGGTTACAAAAAAGACTCATAACTTCTGCTTGGTTGCAATAAAGAATCATTAGTTGACTTGTTGCAATAAACACTCATCCCTAGACTGGTTGCAATAAAGAATTATCCCTTGACTGGTTGCAATAAACACTCATCACTTAACTTGTTGCAATAAACACTCATCCATTGACTGGTTGCAATAAACACTCATCCATTTACTTGTAACAATAAATACTCATCCCTTGACTTGTTGAAATAAACACTCATCTATTGACTGGTTGCAATAAACTGACTTGTTGCAATAAACACTTATCCATTGACTTGTTGCAATAAACACTCATCCATTGACTGGTTGCAATAAACACTCAGCCATTGACTGGTTGCAATAAACACTCATTCATTGACTGGTTGCAATAAACACTCATCCATTGACTTGTTGCAATAAACACTCATCCATTGACTGGTTGCAATAAACACTCATCCATTAACTGGTTGCAATAAACACTCATCCCTTGACTGGTTGCATTAAACTCTCATCTATTGACTGGTTGCAATAAACACTAATCCCTTGACTGGTTGCAATAAACACTCATCCCCTGACTTGTTGCAATAAACACTCATCCATTAACTGGTTGCAATAAACACTCATCCATTGACTGGTTGTAATAAACACTCATCCATTAACTGGTTGCAATAAACACTCATCCATTGACTTGTAACAATAAACACTCATCCATTGACTGGTTGCAATAAACACTCATCCATTGACTGGTTGCAATAAACACTCATCCATTAACTGGTTGCAATAAACACTCATCCATTGACTTGTAGCAATAAACACTCATCCCTTGACTTGTTGCAATAAACACTCATCCATTGACTGGTTGCAATAAATAATCATAAGTTGACTTGTTGCAATAAATACTCATCCCTTGACTGGTTGCAATAAATTTGCATCCATTGGCTGGTTATATTACAAACTCATCACTTTTAACTGATTGAAATAGAGATCAGGCATACATTTTGACTGTTTGCAATAAAGACTTATTTCTTAAGAATGGTTAAGAAATCCTGTTTGGCATGGTTGAAATGCTTATTTGACATTGTTACCAAAATTTTAGTGGATAATTACAATTTCAGACTTGCGTCGAGAACTGGACGAAAGCGTAGAAAAGTGTCGAAGTTTGCAAATGGAAAACCTACAGTTTAAAGATCAATACAGGTAGTCAGAGCTTCTGTTATTTAAGCAATAGTTAAAAATTATACATGCTACTCCCTTATTTTTGCTATCTTTACACAAGAGCACAATTATCGTGGTTAAAAGTGTAAAATGACCTCACAATGATGAGTCAAGCATATTATTGTTCTCCTTTCATATTCAAAACTATTTTACTGATCATAATACAATCTTTATACATCTGATTTTGATGCTCCCCGAAAATTTTGGAGGAGCATATAGTTGCCAGTTTGTCCTTCCTTACTTCCTTCTGTCACACTTTTTTATTAGTTTCTCATAGCGCCTTCAATATTTTACCGATTTCTTACATATTTGGCATGTAGGTACCTTGCATTGACCTCTACCTTTTGATGATTTGCTTTCAGATCTAAAAGCAACGAGATGGAGGAGTTAGCTGCCGTACAGAGACGGAAAGACATGGCCAATGAGATGACCACACAGAAGTAAGATCATGACAGCTTGTAAAATAATCTCTTGGTCTTAAGTAATGATGTAAGACTTTGGAACTGCTTGGCCAGACTGCTTATTTCAATGACTGCAAAAAGGTCACAAGGACAAGTGATGCAACTAGTTGGGAAGTCGGGATAGATGAATCAATACACAGCATATTGTTTTCTTGCTGTAAGTCTGTATAGGATATGTCATTAACATGAAGAGTAGATGCGCACAATAATTTTTTCATGCCCAATAATCCACACGGTCCTGAGTTATGTTTCCCTAATTGTAGATATGGACATGGTAACAATATAACATGTTATCAGTTTGTGGAGCAAACAACTTTAACATTTCTTAAGTGATTAAATTGAAACTTTAAATATGTCACCATCATGAGGTGTAGATGTGCAAGACACTTTTTATCATCCTCAGTTATCCACACATTCCTGAGTTATTTGCCCTTGGACATAGCTGACAAAGCAGTGTGGCAATATGTGGCGTGTTCTGAGAAAACTGGGCAAAATGCTTGTGCGTAAAGTGTCATCCCAGATTAGCCTGTGCAGTCCGNGTTTTCTCAGAACACGCCACAGCCTCTTGACATGCTGTCTATATCCATGTATAGGTTGAAGTCTGACCTGAAGCAGAAGGAGACAGATCTGTCCAGTGCCAAGAGAGAGCTGAGAGAACTCCTGAACAAGTATGAGGAGCAGCAGCAACTAGAGGCGGATCTGACCCGCAAAACATCGAAAACCATAAGTACGTTCAAATTTGTAGGAAAACATCGAAATCCATGAGTACGTTCAAATTTGTAGGAAAACATCGAAAACCATGAGTACGTTCAAATTTGTAGGAAAACATAGAAAACCATGAGTACGTTCAAATTTTTAGGAAAACATTGAAAACCATGAGTACGTTCAAATTTGTAGGAAAACATCGAAAACCATGAGTACGTTCAAATTTGTAGGAAAACATTGAAAACCCTGAGTGAGCTGAAACTCAAATTTCAATGATCTGACCAGAAAACATTTAAAACTTGAGTAAGTTCAACGATCTGACCTGGAAAACATTGAAAACCTTGAGTACGTTTAAATTTGTAGAAAAATATCTGACCCGGAAAAAAATTGAAAACCTCCAACAATATTCTCACATATTTTCTGATACACCTGCTTCAATTCTCTGTTATGCATACAAACAAAACAAACTAAATGGAATTTAAATAAATTCATTGAAAATAAATGCTGATACACATCCTTTTCAGATGAAACCAAAGAGTTGAAAGAATCGTTTTTCAAGGCCAAGGAAGAAATCGACAACCTAAAACAAGAAAGGTAAGGACTTAACAGGTAAATCTAGGTTTGCATTGATCAAGACTTTCATGATGAGCCTCTAACAAGCCAATGATTTTGTTGTCGTAAATATCATTCCCATTGTCTAACTCACCACCTAGTCCTTATTTATGTGTGTGTTTTTTGTCCAAAAGACTTTTTGTAAGATTTATTCTGCTTGCATTGGATGAAATCTTATTTGGTCCTTGTATTTAAAAAGTTTCAGTTTCTGTATCACAAATATTTGATTTTAGCTCAATTGAAGACACGATCAAGGTGAGCTATTGTGATCAGTCTATGTCAATTCGTAGTGCATTGTCGACTTGTTATCACTTTAGGCGTAAGACTTTTCAATCAATCTTGTTAAAACTTGGTTAAAATGTATATCTTGAAAGTATCTCGGCCATGTTCGAATCTGGGTCAACTGTGTCCATAAAATAGCTCACCTGGTGAAAGGTTGGAAAAGCCTTGTTACCATTCTAACAGCCAATTTTAGAAATTATTCTTGATGTAACTTCTTAGTCAAATCTATGTTACCAGGTCAATTGTAAGAAAAACCTTGTTAACATTCTAGAAGTCACATTTATGATTCAATCTTGATGATGCTTGGCCTACTTGGTCTAAATGTTTATCTTGATAATATATTTACATTTGGGTCAAGTAGAGTCCACATTGAAATAGGTCACCAGATCAAGTCTTAGAAAAAAAGTTATCGCTTAAGAAGCCATATTTACCCCTCAATCTTGATGAAACATAGTCAGAGTGTTTTTCTTTACAATATCTAGGCCAAGTTTAAATCTGGGTCAGGTGTGTTAAAAATAAAGATCACCAGGTGTTATTTTAGAAAAACCTTGTTACCTCTCTAGAAGCCACATTTTTTTACTCAGTCTGATGAAACTTAGTCAGAATTATATATCTTGACAATACCTAGGCTAAGTTTGATCTGCATCACAGGTGCTTAAATATAAGGTCAAATGGTCAAATCTTAAAGAAACCTAATCACATTTACGACTCAATCGTGATGAAACTTGGTCAGAATGTTTTTTCTTTACAATATCCAGGCCAAGTTTGAATCTGGGTCAAGTGTGTTGAAGATTAAGATCAACAGGTGAAATCTGAAAAAATAACAAACTTATAACCAATCTAGAAGCCACATTTATGACTCAATCTTGATGAAACATGGTCAGAATAATTATCTTCACATTATAAAGGTCATTTTCAAATCTGGTTCAATTGGGGTCAAAAACTAGAACACCAGGTCAAGTTTTCGACAATTGTTGTACCTTGAACTCGAGTGATACCAGGCCATAATTGCCCTCTTGTTGTTTGACATGTTCACAGTCACGTTGGTACATTTTATGTGACTTCAGTGGTTATGTGTTGCTTCTTCAGTGTTGAAGATTGTGTCGACAGACTTTCTCATCCACATTTTGTTCTATCATTTCAAGCAGTTTTGAATCAGTATCCTCAAAGAAATTGTTTAAGGTACATCGGGCCATTTGGAGTGGGTAAGAGAGTGGTGTCCCCAACCTTAAATATGAGAAAATTTAACATTTGAGGACCTTAATGGCGCAACTTGGGATATTGTTTGAAGTGTTTGTACATATTTATTGGTACGCATGATTAACATCATTAATTAATCCCAAAATAGTATTGATTCTTTCATTCTTAGAAATAATTTTTCATATAAATGGCTCAGAAAGTGATTCAAGTCTTCATCAGTTTGTACACTTTTCAAATTCCAACTGAACCAAATTTTTTTTAGCAATAAGGACTCATTTTTTTTATTGACAACCCCTCTCCTTTCCCTATAAAAAAAATGGGCCCTTCCCTATAAAAAATGGTCGCCGTGGCTTAGTGGATATGATGTGCGCCTAGGGACCAGGAGGTCACGGGTTCGATCCCCACTGTGGGAGCGTTCTTTAGGTCTCTCCAATAGACACCAAGTACTGGTTCCACTCCCAGGAAACGGACTAGAGCGTTTCAAATAAGCCTTAGGCTTTCGATGAAATCGAGCTTAAATAAATAGGTTTAAACTTAATATATTAAAAATGGGGTAAATATCTGTATATTAGTCCCTTAGTGTTCACATGATGTGAGTGCATGTGTCTGGCATGTGATGTTGTTGTTGCCCTACACAGAGAGGCCATGATCACGTCTCATCAGAACCGTATTGAGCAGCTCAGGGAGAGCTTCAAGAACAAACTGGCCGAGGCAGATAACTGGCAGGAAAAGGTACACAACTCAGGGGCATGTAGCAATAGTTGAGTTGCACATTGGGAAAACTGGGCTTAATGCATGTGCGTAAAGTGTCGTCCCTGTGAAGCCTGTGCAGTCCGCACTTTCCACTTTGATGCAATTTTTTTATTGACAGAAAGTCCCTTCGAAACAAAAACCAGTCAAGGTGGAAACTGTCGTCCCTGATTAGCCTGTGCAGATTGCACAGGCTAATCCCGGACAAAACTATGCACATGCATTTACCCCAGTTTTCAAAGAACTTGGCTCAGTTATGTAGAGGCTCAGGCCTATTAAAGTCTTTATTTTGTAAAACAAACTAAGGCAATAACACGTGGCAATAGAACCTTATTTAGAAGCTTAGAGAAAGCAATAAAACCTATCTGGCAGAGGTGAAATAACCGGCTCCTGAAGGTAATGTTAAGTCTGTACCAAGTTAGAATGGAAACCAGTTTTAGTTTTTGTATTTTTAATACTATCACTTTTGTGTTTTATAAGGTCAGTGAAGTTAAAGCACAGAATCACTTTTGTGCATTTGCATGAGTAACCGATTAAAGCTGGATGATTTAGCGTCTTCATCGTATATATTAGCAAACTATTTTGCTGAGAAAAAGCTTGTGCAAAATGGATTGTTTTGAAACACAATAATATTTTAATACTGTTATGTAGGTTTACATGTTTAACTTAACATCATGGCAGTATAGTCATGTGATGTTCAACAAAAATTATTTTCTCTTTCCATCTGGAGACCAAGGCCCATAATTGTGACCAGCAATTTGGCAAAATTATCCCCCTTTTTGTAATAAGAAAATGTAGAATAAGGTTTTTGTGCAACAAGTTTGAATCGTATTTCTATAACAGAAAATTGCTATTGAAATTTAGCAAAATTATCCCTCTTTTTGTAATAAGAAAATTTAGAATAAGGTTTTAGTGCAACGAGTTTGTATCATGTTTCTTTTACAGAAATTTGCAATTGAAATAGTGAACAGGTCTTAACCCTTTTATGCCTAGCGTCTAGAAAAAAGGCCTTGGCAAACAGCGTAGACCCAGATGAGACGCCGCATGATGCGGCGTCTCATCAGGGTCTGCGCTGTTTGCTTAAAGGAATTTCTGTAAGAAATATTCTCAATATAGAAATAAATATACTAGACATCCCTAATTTTGGCAATAAATTGATCCAATTTAGAAGGATGGGAGAGTCCACTAGGCATAAATGGGTTAAGCATGTTTTTTTCTTGTTGTTCTAGCTGGACAATGCGATACAGCAAGAGAAAGAGAGGCACGCTAGAGAACTTGAAGCACTCGAAACTCGACTCAAGGACAGCTTTGTCATGGTAATACAGTGAGAATTTTGAGCAATATTGCTGATTATAGAATTTTATTCCAGAGATTTTTTAATTTTTTGGGGGGAAAATTTGAAATTTTAGCATCAACATTTTTAGTCCTTTTGTGATATTTCATGTTTGGTTTCTTTTTTATTCAAATACTTGGTGTTGTTTTGGTAATGATCTTGCTAACACTCCACAAGAAAGTTTCTTGTAGGGATAGATTTATTTATCTTGTCCATATGAGTGTGCAGGTCAAGGTTTCATGGCAAAAAATGTGTCTTTAAGTTTACATGTAAATATGTAAGTATTAGTTTATAATGGCCAACGTCATGCAAAAATAGGTCTTATACCATATATGGCCAGCGTGGCTCAAGACCAGTGTGCACAATTGCGCAGTCTGGTCAAGAGCTTTGCAGTCTGCTGTAAAGTCACGCAAGGTTTCCTAGTCTTTTTAGCGGATGGTGTGGCTCCTGACCTGACTGTATACTTGTGCAAGCTGGGCTGGAGCTACACTGGCTGCTTATGGCTTAAGACCCATTTTTGCATGATGTGGCTCTAATGTTCATAGAGATATGCACCAGTAATTGTCAGATTTTGCTGGTTGTTGTAGCTTCATGATGTTTGAATCTGTTTAATAAGGCTTGTTGAAGCACTGTTACGGCTTCAATGTTTGGAAGAACCTGTGCTAAAAAAAAAAAAAAATGAATGTTATAAAAATGTTCATGATGCAAGCTGAGCACCGCTGTGCCTGTGGCTGCATCTGTTTTCCAATTATACCTTATCATTCCCCTGTTGTCAAAACTGGCCACACCAAGGGAGTTCATGTAGACTTTTAGCACATGCCATACCCTGTTTTTTTTCATTAATTTATTTCATATTTTAACAATTTGTAAAACATGGTGCATAAAGCATATATTACACATAAAATAAGATTGTATCTGCTAATTGCATAAGAAATAGCAAACATATAATTTAAAATAGCATCACTGTTGATAAATCAAGCATACAGAGATACAGGTTTATAAAAATCAACAAATTATATAACTTATTAAAAAAATTTGAGACAGTAAAATAATAATACTATTATTGGTAAATAATTGTTAAATATATATATATGTGTGTACTAAAGATTTAAACCATGTCACAAATATTAAAATACAAGGATAGCACAAAAAANTGTATTTATTATGACTGGATAATTTAGTGTCTTCATTGTATATATGACTGGATAATTTAGTGTCTTCATTGTATATATGACTGGATAATTTAGTGTCTTCATTGTATATATGACTGGATAATTTAGTGTCTTCATTGTATTTATGACTGGATAATTTAGTGTCTTCATTGTATTTATGACTGGATAATTTAGTGTCTTCATTGTATTTATTAGCAAACTATTATACTGAGAAAAAGCTTGTTGAAAATGGATTGTTTTGAAACACAATAATATCAATACTGTTTGTAAGTATACATGTTTAACTTAACAACATGGCAGTAGTCATGAAGAATAATTTTCTCTTTCCATCAGGTGACCAAGGCCTATTATTGTGACGAGCAATTTAGCAAAATTTTCCCCCTTTTTGTAATAAGAAAATGTAGAATAAGGTTTTTGTGCAACAAGTTTGAATCGTATTTCTAAAACAGAAAATTGCTATTGAAATTTAGCAAAATTATCCCTCTTTTTGTAATTAGAAAATGTAGAATAAGGTTTTAGTGCAACGAGTTTGTATCGTGTTTGTTTTACAGAAATTTGCAATTGAAATTGCGAACACGTCTTAACCCTTTTATGCCTAGCGTCTAGAAAAAAGGCCTTGACAAACAGCGTAGACCCAGATGAGACGCCGCATGATGCGGCGTCTCATCAGGGTCTGCGATGTTTGCTTAAAGGAATTTCTGTAAGAAATATTCTCAATATAGAAATAAATATACTAGACATCCCTAATTTTGGAAATAAATTGATCCAGTTTAGAAGGATGGGAGAGTCCATTAGGCATAAATGGGTTAAGCATGTTTTTTTCTTGTTGTTCTAGCTGGACAATGCGATACAGCAAGAGAAAGAGAGGCACGCTAGAGAACTTGAAGCACTCGAAACTCGACTCAAGGACAGCTTTGTCATGGTAATACAGTGAGAATTTTGAGCAATATTGCTGATTATAGAATTTTAACCCAGAGATTTTTTGATTTTTTTGGGGGAAAATTTGAAATTTTAGCATCAACATTTTTAGTCCTTTTGTGATATTTCATGTTTGGTTTCTTTTTTATTCAAATACTTGGTGTTGTTTTGTTAATGATCTTGCTAACACTCCACAAGAAAATTTCTTGTAGGGATAGATTTATATATCTTGTCCATATGAGTGTGCAGGTCAAGGTTTCATGGCAAAAAATGCGTCTTTAAGTTTACATGTAAATATGTAAGTATTAGTTTATAATGGCAAACATCATGCAAAAATGGGTCTTATACCATATATGGCCAGCGTGGCTCAAGACCAGTGAGCACAATTGCGCAGTCTGGTCAAGAGTTTTGCAGTCTGCTGTAAAGTCACTCAAGGTTTCCTAGTCTTTTTAGCGGAGAGTGTGGCTCCTGACCTGACTGTTTACTTGTGCAAGCTGGGCTGGAGCTACACTGGCTGCTTATGGCTTAAGACCCATTTTTGCATGACGTGACTCTTATGTGTATAAAGATATGCACAAGTGTCAGATTTGGCTCTTATGTGTATAGAGATATGCACAAGTGTTCGATTTGGCTCTTATGTGTATAGAGATATGCACAAGTGTCAGATTTGGCTCTTATGTGTATAGAGATATGCACAAGTGTCAGATTTGGCTCTTATGTGTAAAGAGATATGCACAAGTGTCAGATTTTGCAGGTTGTTGTAGCTTCAAGATGTGTGAATCTGTTAAATTAGGCTTGTTGAAGCACTGTTAAGGCTGCAATGTGTTTGGTAGAACCTGTGCTTAAAAAAAATTAAAAAAAAAATGTTTTAAAAATGTTCATGCTGCAAGCTGAGTACCACTGTGACTGTGGCTGCATCTGTTTGACAATTATACCTTATCATTCCCCTGTTGTCAAAACTGGCCACACCAAAGGGGTTCATATAGACTTTAAGATCGCTGTGGCGTAGTGGATATGGTGTCGGCCCAGTGATCGGGAGGTCATGGGTTCGATCCCCACTGTGGGAGTGCTCTTAAGATTTCCCCCATAGACACAAAGTATTGGTTCTAGTCCCAGTAAACGGACTCGAGAGTGTTTCAAATAAGCCTTGGGCTTTCGATGCAATCGAGCTAAAATAAATAGGTTTACACTTTATAGACTTGTACAGGAAAATAACTGTAAACATTTTCATCTCTGAAATCACAAAGCCCATATATTTGCTTTTTTGACATCATATAGTGGTACTCTTCAAGGTTTGTTCATATAATTCATCTGGGGTAAAACTGGCCACACCCTAGAGGTTCAATGGCTGTTATTGTCAATATAAGCTAACTAATCTAGAAAAAACCACATTTATTCTCAATCCACATTTAAAGCATAACAAAGGTGAGCAATGTAGGACCAGGATTGAGGTCCATATTTGTGGCGTGTTCTGAGAAAACTGGGCAAAATGCTTGTGCGTAAATTGTCATCCCAGATTAGCCTGTGCAGTCAGCACAGGCTAATCAGGGATGACAATTTCTGCTTTTATGCAATTTTTCATTTAAATGATGTCTCTTCTTCGCGAAAATCCAGTTTAGGCGGAAAGTGTCGTCTCAAATTAGCCTGTGCGGACTGCACAGGCTAATCTGGGATGACACTTTACGCACATGCATTTTGCCCAGTTTTCTCAGAACACGCCACATTTGTACACTTGTAAGTTATGGTTTTTGTCACTGACTCACTGTTTATCTTGCAGGAGTTAGAGATAGAGAAAGGAAAGTACCGAGAGCTGATGAAGAAATACCAGTCAGGAAGCCAGGAAACGGAAGAGAAGGTCAGTTGCCTATACATCATTGTTTGAGCCTTGTTGTGGGCAACTTGGTTTAATGCAAAAAGTGTCGACCCTTTCCACTTTTATGGTTTGTTGAAAGGAACTCTCTCCTTAACGAAAATCCAGTTTGGATGGAAAGTGTTTTCCCTGATTAGTCTGACTGCCGGGGTTAATCTGGAAGGACATGTTATGCACATACATTAAGCCCATTTTTCCCCAGAACTATGCTCATTTGTATTCCTATTGCAATGTTATTTCTTTTGTTTACATAATTGCACTTTACAAAACATATGCATTAAGATTCATGCATTATAATATGATACACAATTACAAATTTGATAGAAACAAATTAGCAGACAGCCATGCTTAAATAAAAACCCAGGTGATTTTGCACTCATGACTAAGAAATGACAAGTGGACATAGCTTTAATTAATTGTGCTATCATGCACATGGTAAATAACTATGTCAAACCTATGGATATATAGAATACTCACAAGGGCTTTTCCTGCTTCTAAAAAAAGTCCGTTTAACGGACCCAATCCCAAAGCAAACGGACCCAATCCCAAACTGATATTGTACAAAAAATTCCCATTTTTTTTATTAATTTTTTTAAAGAAGTGTCTTATGATTAATATCTAAATTTTATTTCATAGACATATTACAAGGTATATAACTATAATTAATATTATAGGCCAGATGCGTCAATATTTTGTTTATAATAAAAATCCCAATTTGGTCCATTTTGTCGATAAAAAATTCCCAAATTTGCCATTTTATCGATTTAAAAAATCCCAATTTGACCAGACTCCTTTTTCCATAGTGGCTGGGAAATGCCCTGCTCTCAATTATGACGTCAAAATGTGAACATAAACAGAATGCATTAACTATTTTCTTATTTTATATATAGGTGAATTTGTTATTTTATGCCATGATGATTTAAGTTGAATGAAGATTATTTGTTGGCCCTTTTCGGGCCCTTTCAAATGACACAGTCCATTTAAGCTTAATTTCAGTCTTAACGAAATTTTGAATCAAGTAAAAAATAGGTTTAATACTGTGAAACCAATATTTTTTGTGGGATACTAATTTGCGTGTTTTTTCTTGGGTCTTCTCAATATGAAATGTGATGTGAAACCAACTTTCATGTCCCTAGTCTTATATGTGGCGTGTTCTGAGAAAATTGGGCAAAATGCTTGTGCGTAAAGTGTCATCCCAGATTAGCCTGTGCAGTCCGCGCAGGCTTATCCAGGACGACACTTTCCGCCTAAACAGGATTTTCCCTTAGAGGAGACATCATTTAAACGAAAAATTCCATAAAAGTGGAAATTGTTGTCCCTGATTAGCCTGTGCGGACTGCACAGGCTAATCTGGGATGACAATTTACGCACAAGCATTTTGCCCAGTTTTCTCAGAACACGCCACATATCAGGCATTAATTTCATGTCAACAAAAATAAATGAATCTGAAGTATAGTAATAATGAAATGAATCACGCTCTTTGAAAACGGGGTTAACCCTTTGCATGCTGGGAAATTTGTCGTCTGCTAAAATGTCGTCTGCTGAATTTCTAAAATAAGCATTTTCTTCGATTTTTTTTCAAAGAATACTATCAGAATAGCAAACAGTTTGGATCCTGATGAGACGCCATGTTCTGTGGCGTCTCATCTGGATCCAAACTGTTTGCAAAGACCTTCGAAATTCGGTTCCAGCACTGAAAGGGTTAATACAAGTGCATAAAGTGTCTTCCCGGATTACCGGTGCTAATCAGGGACGACACTTTCCGGCTAAACTGGATTTTGGATAACAAGAGACTTCCTTTTAATAAAAAATACAATAAAAGGGGATAGTGTTGTCCCTGATGAGCCTGTGCATACTGCATGAAGCCCAGTTTTCCAAGATAACAGCTCAAAGAAAATATTGCACATCATTTGCACACAAAATAACCAGTAAATACAGTTATAAACTGTAAACAGATATTAACACACTATCATCCAGTCTGGCTCCTAACATTGTAGACAATTAAAATGCGTTCTGTCCGCAATCTGCAGCTCAGTGCCCAGTTCCAGTCGAAAGAGAAGCGGTACAAGTTCCTTGAAACGAAAAATACAATTAAAGCGGAAAGTGTTGTCCTTGATTAGCCTGTGCAGTCTGTGAGGACACTTTACGCACATTCATTAAGTCGATTTTCCCAGAGCATGGCTCATTTCATATTGGATATACTGTAGATTCATTTATTGCCATTGACAGGCATTAAGTGGGGTTTTCACAGAGCGCCTCTCAAATGAAAACGTAACAAGTGCTAACATATCATTCCCGTTCTGCCCGTTATCTGCAGCCTCGCGCTCAGCTGCAGTCCATAGAGCAGGGGTACAAGCTCCTTTAAACGAAAGATACAATAAAAGTGGAAAGTGTTGTCCCCGATTAGCCTGTGTGGACTGCACAGGCTAATCTGGGACGACACTTTACGCAGAAACGTTCTGCCCGTTATCTTCAGCTCCGGGCCCAGCTGCAGTCCATAGAGCAGCGGTACAAGAGTGAGATCCAGGACCTTACAGACCTGCTGGCGGAGAACCGGCGCAAGTCCAAGGAGATGGAGGACGAGCTGCGGCGCGAGATTGCCAGCCTCAAGGCCATCATCAAGGACCTCGAAGCCAGGCTCGGTGCGACATTTTATTCTGTATTATGTTGTGTTTACCTGAGCTTTTGTGACCCCCTTTTGTTTGTTGGCATCATTTGTCAACTGCATATTTGTTAAGTGTCGCCATCATAAAGGACCTGCAAGCTAGGCTCAGTACTACCATTTTGGGAAAACTGGGCTTACTAGCATTTGTGTAAAACTTTGTTTTAGATTAGCCTTTGCAGTCTGCACAGGCTAATCATGGACGACACTTTCCGTCTAATCTGGATTTTCGTTTAGAAGAGACTTCCTTTCAATGAAAAAAATCCATACAAGCGAAAAGTGTTGTACCTTATTAATCTGGGATGACACTATGCAAATGCCTTAAGCCCTGTTTTCCTAGAACGCTTCTCAATTTAGAAACTTTTATTTTGTGTTTATCTCACCTGAGCTTCTCTGATCGCCTTTTGTTTATTTTCCATTATCTGTCAACTTTTTATTTGACAACTTCTAAACCACTGGCCGATTTTCACGAAACTTCACAGGAATGTTACTTCCGTGTCACTCTTTCAAAGTTGTTAAAAAAATTATGTCAACTGCAGTGATATACTTAATGGTCACATGGTGAAAATGACCGCAGCTGATTGGATGATATAAATGAACTAATATATTTACACTGGAAGACTCCTCAACATATAATAATAGTTTTCTTGTTTTATTCACCACTTGGTCAGCTAAATGTTAGTATTCAGAAACTCCTCAGCATATAATTAAGCAGTGTTTTGTGAAAACTGGGCTTAATGCATGTGTCATCCCAGATTACCCTGTGCAGTCCCCACAGGCTAATCAGGAAAGAAGCTTTCCGTCTGAACTGGATTTTTGTTTTGAAGAGACGTCCTTTGAAGGAAAGATTCCCTTAAAAGCTGAAAGTGACGTCCCTGATAAGCCTGTGCGAACTGTACAGGGTAGTCTTGGACGACACTTTATGCAAATGCATTAAGCCCAGTTTTCCCACAACAAGGCTCAATTTATACAGTGATTTTATCGCATATGAGCTTCTGTGATTGCCTTTTGTTTATTTTGCATAATTTGTCAACTTCCTTTTCGAATGACATCTCCTAAACCACTGGCAGATTTTCACAAAACTCCGCATGAATTATACTTGGGTGACACTCTTAAAAAATTGGGTTTTGATCCATTGCAGTGATATATTTGATGGTCACTTGGTACCAATGACCTAAGCTGATTGGATTAAATAAATGAAAATGTATAGTTATAATGTATTTATCACCACTATTTTGTGTTGATGTATACAAAGAAGAGCCTCCAGTTGAAATAAACGCTCAGCTAAGGGAGACTATTCTCTTATACTTTTATTGTTTTATATCATCTCTAGGTCTGCTAGATGTTGGTTATGGAAGACTCCTCAACATAACTTGATAATACCACAAGGTCAACTAAATGTTAGCAAACGAAAACCCCACAGCATATGATCCTCGTTCTTGGAAAACTTGATGCTTGTGTATAATATGTTGTCCCAGATTTACATGTGCAGTCCGCACATGGTAATTAGGGACGACACTTTGGCTTTTATGGGGATTTTTCGTTTAAAGAAGGTCTCTTCTAAACGGAAATCCAGTCAAGACAGAAAGTGTTGTCCCAGGCTAATCTGGGACAACACTTGACACACATGCATTAAGCCCAGTTTTCCTAGATTGAGGCTCATATGATATTTATGTTTTGTATCCCCACTAGGTCTTCTGGACGTTGGCAATGAAGAGCTGGTCGTGAAGTTGAAGGCTACGTTGAGAGAGACCCATCAGGAGCTTGAGGAGACCAGAGAGGTACTGGACAAACAGACCAAGGCAGGGGAGGACTTCCAGGAACAGGTGACATTCACCTCCTCGTCAGATTCTTTTTCAAGCATTTAATGAAGCATAGGGTGTTTGACTCTCAAAATGATCATAATCATTTTTGTCGTCAGCAGTGCCGTTGTTGTAATATTAAACAGCAGTGCCATTGTTGTCATATTAAACAGCAGTGCCATTGTTGTCCTATTAAACAGCAGGAGCAGGAGCAATGTAACAAAATTGCTGTAATGTTTAGTCTCACCTTTGCTTTCATCATCAATATCATCATCATCCTTGTCAATGTCAGTGGCGGTAGCAGCAGCAGCAGCAGCAGCAACAGCATCATCATCAACAGCATCATCATAAACAGCAGCAGCAGCATCATCAACAGCATCATCATCAACAGCATCATCATCAACAGCATTATCATCAACAGCATCATCATCAACAGCAGTAGCAGCAGCAGCAGCATCATCATCAACAGCATCATCATCAACAGCTTCATCATCAACATCATCATCATCATTTAATTTCATATATACATGTGTTAAAATGGTTACTTTAAACAGTATGTTGAAGAATGCTTTGTTCTTTCAGATCAAGAATCTCCAAGAGACCGTTCAGAAGGAGTGTGAGGAGAGGTTTGAGCTCACGGAGGCTCTCAGTGCCGCCAAGGAGGAGCTGCTGTTGCTAAAGCGACCCATTGGTACGTTGTCATGGCAACCAGAATGTTGAGTTAGAGGGGTGGAAAAGAAATGTATACCTTCCTGTCAGTAAATAGACCATATCTTTTGCAACAATGGTGTTTAACATTTTGACTGTATATTTGTTAAGCTTTTTGGAGTTATTCTATTCCAATCCAGAACTTAAACAGAAAGTACAACATAACCTGATAGGAAATACAATTATTTCATATAAACTTCTTGAAAATTAATGACTCAAGTTTATGTGGGTGTACATAGATTCCACCCTCGCTTAACAGAGTTTTAAGTTTGACTGCTTAGTAACCATATTGTTTGAAACTGTACTTCTTGATGTTTTTGTTGTATTAACATCGTTCATAGCCTTTCAATGTCATTATAATTTGATTTTTTCTTCGTTAATTATTCAAATGTTTACACAACAAACAATGTATTAGAAGTGAACTTTTTGGCTCCAGCCATTTTGTCAGTGTTGTTATGTAAATTAATGAGTATATCTTGAAGCAATTATTTCTAACGCTTATCAAGAAGAATTGGTTCTCCTTTCTTTTTTTAACACTTTGAATAATGTTTTTTACTGTTAAATACAAGGAATAAATATATTGTTAGTTGAAAAATACATTGGTTGAACACAGTAGTTTTTTATTCATAGACATTCTGGTCTATATAAATAAAGGACGGCATTATATAAAAAGGTTTCTTTCCTGCTGGTTCTGCTGAAGTTTCATTTAATGTTTATTTGATCTGAATCACAACACATATGTTTGTGTTTCCTTTGTCTTTGTAATGTTTCTCTTATGGTCAGGGAATCTTCTTAATCCATTAAGTTAGTAATCTCGCTTCAACAAATGACCCCACTCCTAAAGAACTAAACAATAAATCATTTGGCTGAATATGTTGTTTGTTTGCGCACAAAGTTTGACTAATGTTGTGTGCTTGTTGTTTCTTCTAACCAACAGCTACAAGCCAGTCTGACAGCGCAGGTATGTACAAATGAAGCTGAACAGTTTTTAACCCTTTGCATGCTGGGATATTTGTCGTCTGCTAAAATGTTGTCTGCTGAATTTCTTAAATTAGCATTTTCTTCGATTTTTTTCAAAGAATACTATCCGAATAGCAAACAGTTTGGATCCTGATGAGACGCCACGTTCTGTGGCGTCTCATCTGGATCCAAACTGTTTGCAAAGGCCTTTAAAATTTGGTTCCAGCGCTCAAAGGGTTTACGGTTTTGTTATCATCCCCAATGTGGAAGAGATGCACATTGTACTGGCACCAGAATCCGGAGAGTACTTAAATCCGGACACGCGACAAATTCTGTTTGTTTATTATGTATTTATATTCCCTTTATGTCTGAACTTTACTTGCTACAACTGTTCTTAGCAGGAGCTGTAATTTTGTGATCCCGATAAAAAAAATCATAGCGATTAAAGTTGAGATATAGAGCGAATATTTATACGAAATAAATACTAATAACTTTCTTGCTGATATTGCTGGAAAGTGAGCAGCATTATAATAAAAAAGTCATAAAGGGTATAAAACGCCGAAAAATAACTGTCTCTGCATGGAGGTCGGCAACTTTACTATCACGTGATTACCCCCTCTGTAAAAATGTGGACCTCTAAAAAAAAAAAAAAAGCCACACCCCTGTAGTAAAATCAGATTTTCATGTGGATTCCTTAATTCAAAATGATTACATCTCATCTATATTACAAATCTTGTAAACTTTTGGATACTTGAATGTAGTACAAATAGGTCGGCACATGATGCCGATTGATTGTCCCAGTTTATACCAAGGTCTGTCTTTCAGGTCATGCTTAAGATTAGAATGCCTGATCAAAGATGTCTCTATTTGGGACATTCAGTATCAAGGGATGGTGTGCAAATGTTGTGTCTGCTGAATATTTCTTTATCATATACAGTTGTTTCACACGCATCTCTAATAATGTATGCCATTATTTTGTCAAAGTACATTTTAAACACAATTTTTTTACGAGTTGAACATTCAAAAATTAGAAAAATTTAGTATTTATATTAATTGCTCATTGAATTGCTGTGTTAAAAGGAAACCTAAAAAGGCATTTACAAAATTATGATTTTGCAATTTTGCCCTGGAAGTACAGAGTTGCAGTTCAAACCTATAAAAAGCATGCCTAAGGAGTGAAGAGTTTCAACTATTTTAATTGCTTCATCTTGCGTAGTCTTAAATTCAGTACATATAAAGAACAATATGTATTGTTTCCATGCAGCCAGAAAATCCCTGTTCAAAACAGCGTGTAAGCCTCTGAGAAAGGAAAGATCGACTTACAAATAGGTTGTTGTTAACAAAACCCTGCTTGCAGTTGTTTGTTCCAGTTTCTTTTACGCTTTTATGGTGCTTTAATTGAAATATAAATAATTTAAAATTGGTAATTCACTGTTACAAAAAGTTAAATTTTTGCACAGTGTCACTGTAACAACTTTTTTTTCTTGTGCCCGAATTAATACACAAGTCTTATTACCTCACTTTTTTGATGTTATGACATAAATAAGCCTGCAAAATTCCAAAGTTAACCCTTTGCATGCTGGGAAATGTGTCGTCTGCTAAAATGTTGTCTGCTGAATTTCTAAAATTAGCATTTTCTTCGATTTTGTTTCAAAGACCACTATCAGGAAAGCAAACAGTTTGGATCCTGATGAGATGCCACATTCTGTGGCGTCTCATCTGGATCCAAACTGTTTGCAAAGACCTTCAAAATTCCGTTCCAGCACTGAAAGAGTTAAACCCTTTTAAATGTTAACAAGACTTCTCAAATGCATAAATAAAAAGGGAAAATGTGTGTGTACTGTAGATAATCAGTTTTTAGCTCGCACTTTTCACTGAACAGTGTGAGCTATACTTCTCACACAAATGTCAGTGTTGTCGTTGGCATCCACGTAATGCTCTGGTAAGTGTAAACCTGCAACATCTCCATATCACTGTTTCTACTACAGGTATTCAATAGAAACATGTGTTCATGCAGGGTCATAGGGTGAGGGCATTGACCAAGTTTTCATTATACTCAGATCAGTAATTTAGCAGAGTAATGCCTCTTTTTTGTACTTAGAAATGTTGTTGAGGTAAACGTGCAACTTCTCTGTATCTCTGTTTCTTCTACAGGTATTCATTTGAAACATTGATCATGTGTTGGGGTTTATTGTGTTAGGTTTGTGACCAAGTTTCATAACTCTAACCAGTAATTTAGCAGATATATGCCCCTTATTTTAATGTAGAAATTCAGGTTAATATTTGCATCAAACAACTCCTATATCTAGCTGACATGAACATTTAGCATGGGGTTGCATTAGGTGCCATTTGGGTAAAAGTCAAGGTCACTCATGCTAAATATAGATACAAAAGTTTGCGTTCAATAAACTCAGTAAAGATGGACATATTGTGCTGTAATTGTTTGTGTAGGTAGTTTACCGGCTGATCTAGGGAGGAACTGCAATTTGGGCCAGTGGGGTAAAGGTCACTGTTACTAAAATTTAAAGAGTTTCTGCTTTAGTCTTGATGGAGTTATTGTGCTTTAATTTTGTTTGTATGAAGACGAACGAGGGTCAGATTGTAGTAACATCCAGTTGGGTCAAGGTCATTGTTACTAAAAATACAAAAAATGGTTTCCATTAAATACTTTGAATTTGGGTGGAGATACTGTCATGTAATTTTGTGGGTGGGTAGCTTAGATGCAGCTCTTGCTTTCAAATATAATAACTTTTTTCCTGGCATGGTCACATTTCTTGTTATAATCTTTAAGCTTTATAATAACATATATTATGTTTCTATTACTAAACATATATTCAACATTAAATATGTCTTTGTGGTCATTGCATCAGGTGATTGGCAGAAAATGTACATTATGCTATCAAAGCGTAAGAATAGTCGAGCGCTCTGTCTTAGGACACCTCTTATTTAATCTCTCATATTAGAAAATAAATATTTGCATTTGTGGATGATGGACTATTCTAACACGGCACGTGCCAAATTTCATATAAACAAAGAAGAAAATCGTCTATGGGTTATTCTGCAATAATTATGGGCGGAGCTTAAACACTGAAAGCACGCGCTATAACTAAACAAAACATGCCGATACATTTTCCACCAGCGTAATAATCATATTAATAATAATCATAGCTGTAACACTCTTGCGTTAATTAAAAGTGTGCAATGTAAACATGCAAGTTTACTCAAGTTGTTGTTGTTCTTATTGAAGCAAACGGGCGAAATGACACGGTTTTTTTCCATCCAGTTTGGCTGTTATTGAGGGCGGAGATCTGATTGACAGAACAGCCGAAAGTTATTTTTATGGGAAAATAGGACACAAGAAAAATAAGACACATTGTATAAATCTTTAGTAAAAACCGTGTTAGAATCGAAATAATTCGTGTACGTTATAGTTTGTTGTCGAATAACCCACGGCCGGAAGTTAAGATGCGTGGTTTCAAATCACTCGTGCTTCGCACTCGTGATTTAATCCCTTCGCATCTAAACTTCCGGCCGTGGGTTATTCGACAACAAACTATAACGTACACGAATTATTTCTTAAATCACACTTTTCTTTTGTTAAGCTATTGCATTCTTGAAGCTTATTTGAAAGACATTATCTTCTGTTATTTTCTGTTCAGCAGGATAAAAATAATAGATTTTGATGATTGTTACTGAGATGTTATCCGTAGCAGAAATGTTTATTCCTCCGTCATTATGTCACAATATTACGTTTTAGATGCTCACATCCTGACAATTTGTCATCAGTTTATTTTATGCAAGAATGAAGATATTTTTGACCAAATCTACAACAATGTTACATAATACATGACCTCTTTAGAAGATATGGGGAAAAATTGTTGAACATCTCTTCAATAACTGGCGCCAGTGTTTGAATGAAGAGTCTATCTACACTTGTATGGAGACTGTGCGGCAGACTCATATAAGAGTGGATCCAATATGAGCCTCACTCTGTGAAAAGGGTGTTTAATGCTTGTGCGTAAAGTGTTGTCCCAGATTAGCCTGTGCAGTCTGAAAGGACGACACTTTCCGCCTAAACTTGATTTTTGTTAAGAAGAGAGTTTCTGTAAACGAAAAATATCATAAAGCGGAAAGTGTCGTCCCTGATTAGCCTGTGCAGACTACACAGGCTTATCTGGGACAACACTTAACGCTCATTCATAAAACCCCCTTTTCACAGAGCAAGGCTCATATAAGAGTGGATTCAATATGAACTGGTTACAATCTAGAATGGTTAGAATATAGACTGGTTACACTATAGAATGGTTACAATATAGACTGGTTACACTATAGAATGGTTACAATATAGACTGGTTACACTATAGATCGGCACCATTAAAATAGATTGGGTACAATATTAGGTGAGTACCCCAGCAGGGTCCCAGTAGGGTGAGAAAAATATGAGAGGTGCGATGGTGTATCTGGGGCCCACTCACTGTTATAATCAACTGAATGTAATGGGTCCAAAGTTCCATCCCAAACTGCGCTACATTATATATTTTGTTGTTGTGTTTAAGTTAAGACTCTGTGGCAGTCAGCGTATCAATTGTCTACATTCTTATTGATTTTTTATTTCATTTATACAGTGACAGTGTTTGAAACAAATTTTCTGTAATAATTTGTATTTAGAGAGTCACAATTTTAAGTATAATAATTAATTGTATTTTCCGTGGTACATTATTTGGTTCCGTTAATTGCTACTTTGCTGGGTTTATGTGAATAGTTGTCATGCACCATTAGGGCTTCATCTGGTTGGTTGGGAAATATGTATGGCCTTAAACTGAATATCATCTTCTGTCTTAAAACTTTTTTGTTAATGCATTGTTTTCATTGTATTTCAATTTCGACCATAAAATAGTACCTTAAGTTTGTTTACACGCTGTGACATTTACAAAGATACAAGGATTTATTACATAAAGAAGTCAGCTGGGTAAAACAATTGATGCCAGAATTGCTTTGACATTTAAAAGGTTTATATTGAGTGCTTTTGAAATAAAAAACTAATGCAATCATTTTTTTACATTGACCAAAGCATTTTGAGAAGTGTTCTTCTTTTTTATTGCTGTAGGTACATGGGTTTTGTTTTTCTTAGAACGATTTTGTTACTTGAAAACATATTTAGTTGATGTTTCAAACTCAGGTAGTGATAATGGCAGACTAGTGTATGAATTACCCATACTTGTTCTCTATGTATTAACACTTTCCATGAAGCATCTTTTTATGCCCTGGGTAGGGTGGCATATAGCAGTAGTCCGTCAGTCTGTCTTTTAGTATGTGCGTCCGTCCGAAAACTTTAACATTGGCCATAACTTTTGCAATATTGAAAATAGCATTTTGAAATTTGGCATGCATGTGTATCTCATTGAGCTGCACATTTTGAGTGGTGAAAGGTCAAAGTAATCCTTCAAGTTCAAAGGTCAAAAAACAAAATCCAAGGGAAGTAACAAGCGTTAAAGGGAGATATTTTCTATACCTGATAAATGATAAATATAAATTTTATTTCAAAGCGGCGCATAAGGGGACATTAGGGGGCAATGTGTTTCTGACAAACACATCTCTTGTTTTTTACTTTTTATTAGCTCACCTGATTGCTCCATAAACATTTGGTTTGTAAACACTTTAGAGGCCACATTTCTTGTCCGATCTTCATGAAACTTAGTCAGAAGATTTGTCCCAATGATACCTCGATATGCTGGGTTAAAAACTAGGTCACTAGGTCAAAAAAGGATCGGTCTTCGTCCGTCCGTAAACATTTGTTTTGTAAACACTCTAGAGGCCACATTTCTTGTCCCATCTTCATGAAACTTGGTCAGAAGATTTGTCCTTATGATACCTTGATCGAGTTCGAAACTGGGTCATGCTGGGTTAAAAACTAGGTCACTAGGTCAAATAAAAGAAAAACCTTGTATAGNTGGACGTTACGCAAGGGTAATCATTTTTATAATAGTGTATGAAAACGAGACAAACATATTGTTGAAAGTTGAATACCCATGTTTAAAAAATAAGAGAGCGCCGCTATTTTTACTGAAAGATGTTCGATACGCTAGCGGGATCATACTCGAAAAACGGGAAGTAGGGCGGATTGCCTAACCAGTGTCAAGTAAGAAACATAGTGTATTTGAGAGGACATGGGTCCCGACGAGTGTCATGCACAGCTTTCATCTCGAATATTACTGGAAGCTCAAGACACTTGAAATCATTTTTGTTACAAGTGTGAATGTCCGTGTTATTTATTTTAAATCGGGGATTCCCAGCTGCTTTCCATGTCAAATACTTAATAGGTATGTCGTGTTGTTAAATTATATTTAAATCTATAGAATGTATGTCCTCTTTATTCAAGATGCCAGATGTTTTTAGTAGCAAATCGTATTGCTTTTAGGGGCAGTGTAGGTTTACAAGCAGTACAACCACGCACTTGTACTTCGTACACAAATCTTGCAAGGGGGCAGTCTACAGTTTTTCTTGAAAATCCCAATGCCGACAACCACTGGTCTGCAAAACACCCTCAAAACAAGGCCTACAGTCACAACCTGAAAATAGATTCAGACAAAATTCAGTGCAGCTCATCAACAGCTTGAACATAAAGCACAAAACAATGCAGAAAATGCTCTTTAAATTGATATCTGGGGGTAAAATAGACCTTTTCGGGGGTCTCGGAACTTGACCGTAAAAATCCCATTTTTGGATAAACCCGGCAATCACATGTATCTTTCCGGGGAACTTTGCGCACACAGTCGACAACATGCTTTGCACTATCACAGCAAATGCTTTTAAACTGAGCCAAACATAATGGGTCATTACCATTGAACTTTTTTGCACTGCTAACTTATTTAAACCCACTGTTGAAATCTGTCAAATGTCGGCTGCTTCAAGCAGGAAGTACATGTGTTTACTTTTCACTGACCATGTGCAGAATGTTGAATAAAATCCAAATTACTAGAATATTGACCATTTATACTTACATTTCAGCTTCTGGGGTGAAAAAAAAACAACAATTTTGTTTAGGCCATACACCTTAAATTAAGCCAAATAAGGCTAAAAACTGTAGACTGCCTCCAATGTTCATAGCGCAGATATATATTGCATAAGGGATTATTTGCATTAAATGGCCTGTTAATTTAGAATGTATTCACCCAAATTTATTGACGAATTGTAATAACATGAATTATACAATATAATATTAATATAATAACATACTACATAAGACCGTATATTTAAGGTGTGTCTTTTAAATGGACACTTTGTCGTTAAAATATAAGAATAGTCAATATAGACAAGAATTTGAAATATCTTGTAGAATGCTCTTTTCATACCAACGTCCAGTGCATAGTTGACATGACTGAAATAAATCGAAATGTAATGAATCATGTGGTAAGCAGAGAATTAATGCGCTATAATTCTCATTGACCCAGTACAGCGCATGATTTGCCACACTTGAAAGACGGACACGGTTTAGGTTAAACAATTATGTCACAATTGCAGAACAGAATAACAGAACAGAACAGACAGTTTAATAGACTTATACATTAGTTCATCGTCTTTAATGCATATAATCGTAAATGTCCGTAATAACACCCAAAACTATATCAGAAGTGTTAAACAATTCTGCCACAATAGCACGCAAAAATATTTCAGAAGTGTTCAATTTATACTTATATGCTAGTGGAATCGCAATCTTGGATGAATTTAAAAAAAAAAATACACAATATTTTTTAAAATAATGGAAGCAAAATCTTGTGTGTGCACCATGCTTTTATAACAAGGGAAGCAAACGTGTGGCTAATTTATAGAAGGGTACACTTGTTTTAATACTAACGGAAGCAAACTTTTGGTTCATTTCAAGTAGTGCACAAAGATTTTATACTAATTGAAGCAAACTCTCGTTTATTTAAAGAAGTGCACGATCTGTTATACTCATGGAATGGAAATCTCGGTAAATTTCAAGAAATGTGCAATGTTTTTATAACAATAGAAGCGAACTACCGCTTAACTGCGCTATGTGCACAATGCTTTTATATAAATAGAAGTAAACTCCCGCTTAAATGCACTAAGTGCACATTGTGTTTATACTTAACGAAACAAACTCCCTCTTAACTGCATTAAGACTTCGAAAATGGTCCAGATCGGTGAAAAAACATGGCCACCAGGGGGCGGGGAAATTTTCTCTAAATGTATAAAGTGAAAACATGTGAACACTCTAGAAGTCACATTTTTTGTCCAATCTTCATGAAATTTGGTCAGAACATGTGTTTTCTATATACGTGAGTTCAGTTCGAAAATGGTTCCGGTCCGTTGAAAAATATGGCTGCCAGGGGGACGGGGCAGTTTCCCATATATTATATACATGTAGTTATAAAGGCTTGTGAACAGTCAAGAAGTCACATTTTTTTGCCCAATCATCATGAAACTTGGTCAAAACATTTGTTTTATTGATATCTCGGACGATTTCGAAAATAGTCCAGATCGGTGAAAAAACATGGCCGCCAATGGGCTGGGCAGTTTTCTCAATATGTATACAGTGAAAACATGTGAACACTCTAGAAGTCACATTTTTGGCCCAATTTTCATGAATTTGGTCAGAACATTTGTTTTCTAGATACGAGAGTTGAGTTCAAAAATGGTTCCATTCCGTTGTGAAGCTTGTGAACACTATAGAAGTAACATTTTTTGCCCAATCATCATGAAACTTGGTGAAAACATTTGTTTTATTCATCTTCAACTACAAAGCACGCAGATTTGATATTTGAGATTTTTCAAATCATGCAACTGGGCAAGCTCATTTCACAGGTGAGCGATCTAGGGCCATCTTACAAAAGATAATTAATTAAAATTTTGGGAATATTCTTGATTTCACAATAAAATAAGAGGACTTCATGTACATTTGTGTCGTTTTCTGAGAAAACTGGGCATAATTAATGCTTGTGCGTAAAGTGTCGTCCCAGATTAGCATGTGCAGTCCGCACAGGCTTATACAGGACAACACTTTCCGCCTAAACTGGATTTTTGCTAAGAAGAGACATTATTTAAACGAAAAATTCCTTAAAATCGGAAATTGTCGTCCTTGATTAGCCTGTGCAGACTGCACAGGCTAATCTGGGATGACAATTTACGCACAAGCATTATGCCAAGTTTTCTCAGAACACGACACATTTTGTAAATAAGTGCGGTTTCATTGACTGTGAAAGGTGTTTCAACACAAACTGCTGTGTCCTTTACTGAAACCAAAACATTAAGTATAACGTTCTTTGTACTTGGTCTACCTATTTGATCTGACAGCCAATCAAAAAGTACCGGGGGTAGCATGATATCTGAACTGATTATTATTCAGTTCAACATGATCTTCTCAACCTATGCCAAGCAACAATTAAATCTTTATATGGATAAAAATAAGCTGATAAACTACTGTAATAATTAATAACAAATAAATAAATGAAAACAATTCTATGTTTGAACACTAGGTGGTTACCATGGCACTCACAGACAGCCAACCAATCTGTCGTTGCCAATGGAGGAGGAGCCTCAAAACCCAGGCAACCAATCAACACGCAGGAGTTTCTCTGAGCCACAACCCATTCTTTCAAACCGACCAATCACGTCCAAGCCCAGAACATACAACTCCGGAATGAAGCGGGAGTACACCATAACTAACAATAACAATATGGTGTTTATGGGTGAGAAAGAGAGCAATGGTGTTAGAACTGTTGGTACCTCATCCAAGCGTGCTGGGGGAACATTGGCAGAAAACCGGCGCCGTATTGCGGCTATACTGGGTAGAAAGTGATAGATTACATTTGAGCTGCAATGGAAAGTGTTGTCCCTGATAAACCTGTGCAGACTGCACAGGCTTATCTGGGACAACACTGTACGCACATGTATTAAGTCCAGTTTTTCCAGAACGGTGCTCATTGTATAGCCGTCTGTATATAGTGCCTTTTGTTGTCTGTATGTCATACATGTAGCTAGACAAGATACAGACTCGAAGTTGTTATATGTATTTAATATTTATTATTAAAATTTTTTTTTGAATAGTGCCTTTAGTCATAGCTTTGGTCTCAGATGTTAGTTTAAATATTTGTATTTAGACAAAAAACATTTAATTACATGTACATATAAATACTGTATAATATAAACTGGATAAGAAAGCAAGCATCCGAAATCTCCAGGATGATATTGTTTCAGTTAATACAAATGTTAATCCCATTTGCTTATTCTTGTAGGTTTTTGTCTGTAAACGTTTGAAATTGCAATCTTAAGTCCTGGTTTGGTGAATTGTTATATTAGACCATGCTTTACAACAGTTTTGGAACAGTGTTCACCACTATTCCTTTTCACATTGTCTGGTTTTATTAGATATCAGTTAATGTATTTAATACATGGTTTCATCTATATATGAATGTATTATGAGTCTTTTTGTTTTAAGACTTAAAGTGCCATTATTTTGAATTGATCAATGATTTTAGTGAAAAATTCATTCAAATGACCTCCTGACATCAACAATTTGTTGATTCAGATATTTGTTGTATTTAATTCAGCTTGTTATATATTGTAATTACATGTATAAATTGTATGTTCAGTCAATTATATGAATACTTTTAGTGGTAACTGTTTTGTACAGATGTCTGCGTATGTCGGAAAAGCCATTATCAGTTTTGGATTTAAAGCACATTACTAAAAGCTTAGAATCAAGATGTCTTGTCATTGTGTGTCATTGTTTTTTTTAAGGAAACTTGTAAGGTAAGTGTATACAAATGAGCCTTGCCTTGGGAAAATGGGGTTTGATCCATGTGCATAAAGTGTTGTCCCAGATTAGCCTGTGCCGTCAGCACAGGCTAATATGGGACGACTCTTTCTGATTTTATGATAGTTTTAGTTTAAACAAAGTCTCTTACATGTAGCAAAAATCCAGTTTAGGCAGAAAGTGTCGTCCCTGAATAGCCTGTGTGGACAGCACAGGATAATCTGGGACGACATTTAATGCACATGCATAAAAAAAAACTTTTCACAGAGCGAGGCTCAAATAGATGTTGATGAATAACCCTTTGCATGCTGGGAAATGTGTCGTCTGCTAAAATGTTGTCTGCTAAATTTCTAAAATAAGCATTTTCTTCGATTTTTTTTCAAAGAATACTATCAGAATAGCAAACAGTTTGGATCCTGATGAGACGCCATGTTCTGTGGCGTCTCATCTGGATCCAAACTGTTTGCAAAGGCCTTCAAAATTCAGATCCAGCGCCAGGTCCAGCGCTCAAAGGGTTAATCAAGTGATGCAGGATTTCCTTCAGGCCAACAAGGCATGTTGCAGCTAACGTGTCATTTTTATTATCGGGAGAGAATAGTCTTGCAACATTCCTTAATTGCTGGGACATGCCCTAATTAGCCAACGTATGTGTCATTAATGTAAACAAATAAACCGTAAGGTTCTTTGTGATATGTACTATTTCTGTCTGTTTTTTCATTAAAATTATAATTGAGATTAATTAGCATGTTTTGTAAAACTTCATTACATATTGCATCCTTCGACTGTAATATACTTAGTCACGTGATTTATAGCAGACTGCTTCTCAGGTCAGTTAGTGTGTTAGTGTTAACATTTATGAAAGCATACATTTGTTTTTATATGTAATGCCTTTGTTATTTTCATATTAATTAAATGTTTAAAAAATGGACTTCAATTTTGTTTTCATAACGCCATAAAATCACGATGCGGAATATTGAATTATATATTTCATAATATTATCAATAATAGCCATTTAAATCTGATAATAAAGATATTAATTAAAATAGAATTTTAATGCCAAATCACCGCCCTTCCCTCGAAGATGGTTCGAAAGGTGTTTCCATCCGACAAGGTCGCCGTGGTGTAATGGATATGGTGTCCGCTTAGCGACCGGGAGGTCATGGGTTCGATCCCAACTGTGGGAGCGTTCTATAGTTCTTTAGCATCTCCTCCAAAGACACGAAGTACTGGTTCTATCCAGAAAACGGAATCGAGAGCCATCCACCAACGAACAAAAGCCAAAATTGGTATTTTTGACGTATCGATCCAGATCCAGTTAACCCATTTGTGCCTAGCGTCTAGAAAAAAAGCCTTGGCAAACAGCATAGACCCAGATGAGACGCCGCATGATGCGGTGTCTCATCAGGGTCTGCGCTGTTTGCTTAAAGGAATTTCTGTAAGAAATATTCTAAATATAGAAATACATATACTAGACATCCCTAATTTTGGAAGTAAATTGATCCAATTTAGAAGGATGGGAGAGTCCACTAGGCATAAATGGGTAAACCTTGCATTAGGTCCTTGACTTTTGACCGAAGAACATGAGTGTTGAACGTATCACATCATCAAGTCACGGATCATAAGTTTGTTGTTTATAAATCCAGACATTTACAGTTTTAGAGCGGACACGAACATCAATCGGACGGAAACGCCTTTCGAATTGTTCCCACACTCATGCTCTTTAGTGTGGATCTGGTATTATTTTTAATCGTTATATATTGATTTTCAGTTTTCGGATTCTTAAATAATTTTGAAATTGATAACTTTTAAAGATGCCATTTCCTCCTTCTTATAACATTGATTGTCCGAAGAACTGGCTTGTTCCTGCACAGTTATGCTTGTAAATATTATTTTAAGTGAAACACTTTCTGGTTTAAAACGTAACAGATAAATTTACATTGTTTCGTTTTTCTGTTCCAAATGGCAATAACAAAGAATGTAAATAATGTAAGAATGTGCAGTTATTCCAAAGACCTATCAATATACATATGTATATTGATAGGTCTTTGGTTATTCGAATACTCTAAGCAAACATTAAACATAAACAGAGATTAAATGGTTCCGATGTGGACTGGACTTGGTCATAGTTCCGTGGGAAACAATTGAAAACATCTAGTATCGTGTCTTTGTAAATCTTAGACTAGACTTCAATGTATAAGCCATTACATTTATATTCTTTTCCTTGACGTATTTAATGATGGAATGGCAATCACCTATCACATAGATTAGGACATCTAGGTATGGTTACACTAAATAGTTATAAATACCACGTTGACGTCATTAATTAAACACGACTTCAAAGAAAAACATTTCTACGCTGTTGCGGATTTATTGCACAGTTTTCCAGCCAAATATACTTTAAATCACCCGTTTAAATGTATTCAACAAGTTTATTAAATGATATATACATATATGTATACAGTGAATGTGAGCTCTATTCGGCTCATTTATTGGTAAATACCCAGGGCCATGTCTTAGTCTATGATTAACATTTGTGGCGTGTTCTGAGAAAACTGGGCAAAATGCTTGTGCGTAAAGTGTCATCCCAGATTAGTCCGCACAGGCTAATCCGGGACGACACTTTCCGCCTAAACTGGATTTTCGTTAAGAAGAGACATCATTTAAACCAAAAATTCCATAAAAGCGGAAATTGTCGTCCCTGATTAGCCTGTGCGCACTGCAGAGCTTTTATGGAATTTTTCGTTTAAATGATGTCTCTTCTTAGCGAAAATCCAGTTTAGGCGGAAAGTGTCGTGCGGACTGCACAGGCTAATCTGGAATGACACTTTACGCACAAGCATTTTGCCCAGTTTTCTCAGAACACGCTACATGTGTGCTTGAAATTAAAGTAGCAATAATAACTGTCTACACATGTCTGACAAAAGCCTATTCAAGATCAAAGTAATTTAATATAATATTCAATAGTCATGCAATAGTTATTACTTGCTTACTTCCTTCGAATAAGTACTGGATAACTTTGATTAACTGAATATTAATTAACTATATAAATGCCTTGTAGCGTGATGAAAATAAAATAAAGGCAATTGTATTTGTTATTACTCCGAGTATTCAATTATAGAATAGACATCATCCAATCACGTTTAGCAATCCAATTTAGTTTAATATATAGCTAGTTATGATAACTTTGACTGCCTTTAACGTTTATTACATTAATAAAAGAATAGTTCGGTTCGTAGTATTTACCTATTACGTTTCAAAGCGTATACATGAATACTTATTCAATGTCGCATTAGCAGAACAGAACAGAACAGAACATAGGGTTAGGACTGCACAGCCTCATCTGGGATGACACTTTACGCACAAGCATTTTGCCCAGTTTTCTCAGAACACGCCACAATTGACCAAACAAATGCTGATAGATCTAAAAGTTGTTTACTATCGTGACGTCATTTCATGTTGAACACGACATTTCACCAAAATAAAGCCATGCGATTGGTAAGTTATTGATTCTGTAGCCAATGGTAACGCTTAAAATGTTGTATTACACATGTGTAATATAAAAAAAATACGTAATGTCTGTATTACATTGAAAACAAGGTATAGCATGTGATAAAAAACACAAACATAAGGGTCAACATTATTTTTTAAGTTATAAAATGAGAACGCACAATTTGGCTGCTTTTCGTGTAACGAGCCCTTAATGTAAAATGATGTGGAATGTTGTTATGCACATAATGGCCGAAGTTTGTGTAAGGCAAAACAAAACATTAGTTTTTATTATAATATATTAAATAATATTATTAGAAGTAGTAGTATTTGCGAACAAAAGTAATAAAACATATATAACTATCCAGAAGTAAATAATTGCTGTCAAGTAAACAGGAACAGCAACGAATCCCTCAGTATGTGTAGCCGGCTAAAACACTTTAGTCATAACGTTGCATACATGCAGCATAACCTCCGGAAAGTAAGTTTTTGTTTCAGAATGGCCGCCAAAACCTACTTATGATAATAACTGTGTTAGTATACATTTTAATTTGATTATTTTGGTGCCTATACAATATTGGTGCAGGGGTCAAAGAACACAATAAGATAATTACAAATTATGTTAGTCTATAACGCAGCATAGAAATTCAACATGGCGTCCAAATGGCCGCGAATATTGCCGCCAAAATCTATCATATCCTCTCACTCGTATGTTGACATATTACCGTTCAATTTGATCTGTTTTGCTCTGTTGTTGGTGCAATAATGTGAAATTGTGCATCTGGTTTATTAAAATTTATATTAACATTAAATTTGATAGTAAATCATGGAAGGTTATATACGAAGTATAACGATTCTTTAGTAAGCGCGATATTAAAGTAATTAAAAATCTTTAACTCATGAACAAGCCGTTGTGTATCGAATTATTATGAAATTTATAATCCTACGGGAGTTATAGGTTGTTTTATTTCTCGTAATAATGTTTAAACATTAGCGACAGGCATACATTTTATTAATATTTTAGTGCTTAAAATAATCAGAAACAAATACTTTTGTTTGATATTAAGAGTTCATATCATGTGTTCGGTTGTGTCTGAAGGTAAATTGAAATTATTGTTTACGATAATTCGCAAACAAATAATGTTAATTTAATTGATTAGCAGGTTGTATAACATCTTAATTAATTTTGGACAATAATATTTTTATGATAAAATGTCTAGACACTTGTTCGAAAGCTATCGGCAATACCGAATCATGGTGTTTATATCAACTATAATATTTAATAAAATAAACTATAGATATTTGCAATTTAAAATTGTCTTTGTCAGCAGTAAAACAAAACTAGATATAAACGTTTCGATTATTAATATTTCACATAGAGAATAATAGGTTAGTGTTGATTATAGATTAGGTTTATCATGCGAGGCATAGAAAACAAAAAGCACGAGCCTTTTCTCTCAACGGCATGTGCATAATAATTTCCCCTCGGTAAAGGTTCTTGTTCGAAGCACGATCTGCCTGAAGGCTCGGATTTATTTCAATTTAATTGTGCTGATACAAACTAAACCGAAGGTATTCTGGAACTTCATTTTCGTAACTTGAATACCAGTCTGTTTCATAAGTTGTAATCAGCATGGCCGCAAAACGCTATGAGTACATCAACAGTACACAGAGGTTATAATAGAATATCATTTTCGTATGTTCTGATCAGCATTGGTTTGAGAATACACATGGATGTGCGTTAAGTGCATTCACTAATTCCCTTATATATTGGTGCACTATGATATTATATGTTTATTGTTTATACCACATGAATACTGTTTTCTGTTTCGTTGATGTGTTTTTTTCATAAAGAATATCAATTTGATTTAATTACATGCCTATAAATAATATTTCAAACATATGTGTATTTAAGTTTACTATGTTTATAATGTTAATGTTAACGGTGTTGATCGCTGTCGAGGTGTAAGATATTGCATTATGTATTCAGTTTATGCCTATGCTTTTTGTTAACTACTGTACACCTTTGTCCGATAATTTGTTTAGTTCTTCGTGTTTTTGGAGGAAATGTATATAGGTAAGAATTGAAGTATAGTAATATTTAATAAACGTACATTGAAATACGATTTTGGGAGTTTAAGCATAGTACACAAAACACAACTCTCTTTAAATTGAAATTTTGTTTTAATTGCCATTTGATTATTTTGTAGTCTATTTTGTGTGTCTAGCATATTTCTGCAAGTATAACAGATATTTACACGAACCCTCATATGACGATTGATGACGTTTACAAAAACCTCCCAGCATAAAGACCATTTATTTCTCTTTAGTACTTACATAGTAATCGCCCTTCGTTTATATATCATGTTTAGAAGCATTAATTCGCAAGTATTGAAGGGATTAAATTAAAATTTCATAAATCGATAAAGTACATTAAGAGGAAGTACAGGGTTCAAGAATCATAACTTTATTAATAGTGCATTTAGTTATTTAACTGTACCTTTGTTTCTTGAACGAATCATAAATAAAAAAAGTGATCAATTGATGGAAATACAAATTCTAAATGTATTAATTAAGGGCTTTTACATGTAGAGAAAAAATACTAGAAGCATTAAGCCTTCTTAAATGTTGGAACATTGTAATGTGCTCTATTTTGTTGCATTTCTCTAGTAGTATTGAAGGTAATCTTATAATGTTTTTTAACAATAAGGACAGTAACGAAGTGTAGAGTAAACACATCATAACTTTTTTTTGCATTATCTCAGAGTATTGCTTCCTTGTAAATATATACCTTTTTACAATAAATAAATAACAGACAAGTTTCTTATACTTTGAATTATTGTCATACGTCTGTGTTTAAACAATAATTCGGGGTCTCTGTTATGACAGTGGTAGCACTTTTTTTATTTTACACGAGACAATTACGCTTTGGAACGGTGATTAATTTTGGGACCATGTCCAATACCTTTCATCATCAGAATATGCACTACGAAAGAATAAAAGGCAGAGATGCTGTTGTCATGCTATTTTTCGCTTTCGCTTGTTTATACATGACGTTGAATGTTCATTATTTTCAGAGATATTGGTTAACGCATAATTCAAATTTAATAAAAGGAAAATAGCAACCATATTTTATATCGCGTTCACCATATTGTTTAATTTGAGTATGAAATATACTGATAATCATTAGCGTAATCTTTCGTCATGTACTGGTATGCAAGGTGGACGGAGTAAATAAGTTGGACCGTAGAGCCCGAGAATATTATTTCTGTTTATTCTTCTCATTTAAATTGCATACAAATTTGAGTCGGTCTGTGAGGGAAAACAAGGCTTTATCAATGTGCATAAAGAATCGTCCCCGAAGTCGGTGTTGAAGTTAGATGTTGAAAATAAATGATTTTAACCCTAAATTTATTTCGCCTTTTTTGTTTCACGTTTTTGTTAAACGAACGGTACTAACAATTCCTGATTTAAATTATGTATTATTTTTTTTTTAAGGTTTTATATTTGTTTGGACATATTGCATGTGTGAATCGAGTGTGTTTAAATAGTAACTCACTAGTTAAAAGTGAACTACATGAACAATAAAAACAACCGTTATAACAATATTTTTTCTTTTATAAATGCAAGTCTTTATAAAAATGTTATACAAATACACAGTGATATAAGTTAATATATTATATTCTAAAACTATATTATAAATACACACTAATATCAAGTAATTTCAAACAAATCAATGAACAATTCAATCATGGATATCTTAAAATGTATTATCGGAATAACATTTGCATGTTATTACAATATCGATTCTCGCAATTAATGTGCATAGTCGCAGCGATTATACGAGATCTCCACAAATGCCAATCATATAGAATTAATATATAATATGCTCCGATCATCTCACTTGGATAACACTCGATAGCGTGTTCCAAATATTGCGTAGTAATGATGACAACGCGGAATTCGTTTGTGAGTTTCAAACTTAAATGGTTTAACGCTGTTATAGTTGTGAATTCGATGAATGGAAATGTCCACTATGTCTGGAGATGGGGAGGAGTTTATCGCGGTAAAGTCTTGCTTGATAGGCCAGATATATAATATACCACATATCATTAATAACACTAGTATAAAGTCGTTCGCGCTTCTATAACAAGTAATACGGAAACAACCCAGTGAACGAAACCATCGTTTAAACAATGACTAGAAACAACATGTATGGACGGAATATTTCAGTATTTGCAAGCGTTATGCTTCATTTATTTTGTAAAATATCTTGTGAACATTTGTCTTTTGATGGAGATGACAATGTAACAACAAATTTGTGGTCAGGCGAACCAGCTACACACGTTGAGTTATGTCGTCTCTCAGGCATGTGTAATGAATTTAATATTAAATCCGGCAAGTGTTGCGACCTATGTTGGTGTGGACAATCCTGTCCAGACTTTATAAAAATCGACTCTTTGGATGATAGTACCAATATGAGGAATTTTGAACAACAATGCATTCCTCTAAAATTTGGCATTACAAAGAAATACTATACACAAGGACTTCTTGGATATGTAAAGTGTCCAAATGGACCTCTACATCTTAAGAAAATGTGTGAAATAGAATACCAATCAAACGAAGCTACACTTACAGATATGGTTCCATGTGTAAGTAATAAAACGAATACATATTACAGAAACAAACACTGCGCACTGTGTTATGGGGAAAAGGAAATTCATCTTGAATATTTAACTGCGGCTTTGAGTTGTAATCAACCACCGTTTTCAGAGGAAATAGATATTAAACGATATGTATTTGAAACTCAATACTGCACTATTGTGTTCAAAAAAGATCCAGACGGCTTAAACGAAAAATCTTGTTGGACAATCATAGACAGATGTAACGTTACCGGGCTATGGAACAAATACGATTCTGAATTGGAGCATGCTTGCCATACGAATCATTCTGTCATTCGGTTTCCGTATGAAATATTGGGGTTTCAAAATGTATTTTGCTTTTTATGCAATGGGTTAATCATTTATAAGGTTATACCACCTTGTGGCAATTGGAAAGCATTCCACTACTCGTTTTCTGGTCTATTGAAGATATATACATCGACATCACCCGTGTCTAATGGAAACACGATTTTACAACCTGCGGTGTGTGAGTATATATTCGTCAATATAGTGTTAACCATTTCATATAAATAACTTACAAAATATTATTTTTAGTAAATAGTGCTTTCTACTAAGGCCCATCATACATAAAATAACATATGGAAAGCTGAAATCTAAGTTAAGTTGATTGATTTATGCATAATGCGCATTGCGTGAATATCATGAGTAATAGAGTCGTTGTCTTAGTTAAACAAATATATTTCAGTCATTAAATGACCAACCCTTACTTAACTGTAGTAAAACATCAGATTTTCATATGTGTGAAAGTTGAGCGTACACGTTACTCTAATAGCAATTAATATAAATAATATAAACTGTCTTTTATACACCACATATTTTTCAAACAAATATATGACGAATGACCTTCATGTCACCAATTTAAGGTTTATTATGGGCGGGCTGATAGAAAAAAACATTATTATTATTATTATTAAGACAAGTTTGATTATTTGCAGGAGGAAAATAAAGTTTATTGTCCTCGTCGACGATTCTACAAAAATGGTCAGTGTGTGTCGAATATTATATGGTACGACAACTACGCTGTTTCGGTTAAGGTCAAGCTGATCTCATTACAGACAGTTGCCCAAATGAACGAAACAACCGTTATCCCCTTGATTGACATCTTAAACACGCAGTTGAGAAATATTTCTGACAATCAACTCTGTCTTTTTTCTGCTAAAACTGTATATGTATTAGCATTGTCTAATCAGGACACAGAATCGATTTGGTTTTCTATAGACGTTGATCTGAGATATACCGTGAATGGGAAATTAGAACTGGACATATTAAGCGATGAAACAGTATCGGCGTTACAAAATTTGGAAATAATTGACAAAGATAACAATGTTTATCAAGTGAAAGTTGTGGATACGTTTGGTAATTATGACAATCGAGTGTTTTTATTTAATGCTGAGCTAAGCTGTGAAAGATTTCCAGATATCAGGTGTTACCCATGTTATCGGGAAGGTTATTGTTTTGATTTAATGGATTTTTTCACCATGTCCTAGATTAAATCTCTCTCTAAATAACACGCACTGGAAGCGAACATACGATGGCGTAGTTCACTTAAGTAATAATTTTGAAATTGATACGGACAAATACATGGACATTAACTCTGGTGTTATATCATTGTGCTACACGACCTACCAGAAATACATGATCCATAGAGCAACATGGTCTACTGATCAACTGTTATCGCTTGTCTGCATTATAGTTTCGTTAATATGCGTTATTGTATCCCTTATAACGTACGCTCTTCTACCTAAACTCAGATTCAACACACCTGGCAAAAATACTATGGCATTGATTATAGCGCTTTTTACTGCACAGGTCGTTTACATCGTTGGTAGTTTCGGACAATTGGAAGGTGATTCGACGCCATGCAAAGCAGTCGGTATATTGTCTCACTTTGCTTGGTTGATGGTCATTATGTGGATGAATATCTGTACAATACATATGTACCGTGTGTTCCGTAAAACACANCCACTTTAAATAATGTTTACGAATATAACAAACTATTAGTTTAAGCAAATATTGTATTATATTTAGGCCGTCATACATATTGGCACCTATAGTCTTAACGTTGAGTTGATTGCTATATGCATAATGCAATTTGTGCGAATATCGAGATAAACACATATATTTGAGTCGTTCCATTGCCAAATCTAAATTACCAAACGTGAAACCATCAGATTCAATATATTCAGGAAAGGTTGAGCGCACACGTTACCCTCATAACAATTATGAAAAATAACTGTATTGGATACACAATTAAATATAACAAATATATCTGACAAAAGACCATCATGCCAATAATTTAAGTTTATCATATCTGGCTGATATAAATAACACATTCTTATTCGTTTTAAGACCACTTTTATTATTTTCAGGAAGAGAATGAAGTTTATTGTACTGGTCGACGAATCTACCAAAATGGCGAGTGTGTCTCGAATATTAAATGGTACAACAAATACGCAGTCTCGGTTAAGGTAAAGCTGATCCCTTTACACGAAGTCGCCCAACCGAATAAAACCAGTGTTATTCGCCTGATTGCCATCATAAACACGAAGATGAGAAATATTTCGGACAATAAACTCTGTCTTTTTTCTGTTGAGGCTGACTATATATTAGCATTCCGTCAGGAAACAGGATTGAGTTGGTTTTCGTTGATAGATGTAGATCTACGTTATACCGTGAAAGGGATATTAGAACTGGAAATATTTAGTGATGACACTGTATCGGCGTTACAAAATTTGGAAATTGTTGATGGGGATAAGCATGTATATAAAGTGAAAGTTGTGGATACGTTTGGTAAATATGACAACAGTGTGGTTTCATACAATGCTGAACTTACATGTTTGCTTTGGCCAGATATCATGTGTGACTGGTGGTGTCGGCGGGATGGATATATTTTTGATTTAATGGATTTTTTACCTTGCCCTAGAATAAATTTCTCCCTTAATAACATACACTGGCAGCGAACATACGATGGCGTATTGAACCTAAGTCATAATTTTGAAATTGATACGAACGAGTACATGGACATTGACACTGGTATTATATCATTGTGCTACAAGACCTACAAGGATTACATGAACAACATTTCAAGAGTAGCATGGTCTACTGATCAATTTATTTCGCTAACATGGGCTACTGAGCAATTTGTATCGCTTGTCTGCATTATAGTTTCGCTTGTTTGCGTTGTTTTATCACTGATGACGTACACTCTTCTTCCTAGTCTCAGATTAAACACACCTGGCAAAAATACTATGGCACTAATGATATCGCTTTTAACTGCACAGGTTGTTTACATCGTTGGTAGTTTCGGACGATTGGAAGGGGATTCAACGCCATGCAAAGCAGTCGGGATATTGTCTCACTTTTCTTGGTTGATGGTCATCATGTGGATGAATGTCTGTACAATACACATGTACCGTGTGTTCCGTAAAACACAAATCATACCACCTGGACCACATATTAGGGAAAATTGCTTGTATCATATGTATGCCTTTACGGTTTCAGCGATATGTGTAGGAAGTAATATCATTATTTCAATACATGGTCACAACGATATTGGTTATGGGTACAAAGTATGTTACATTAACTTACAGGCAAATGTAATTTATACATTTCTTATTCCTGTTTGCCTTGTAATCGCTTCGAATTTTGTAATGTTCGTCATTGTGATTATCCATATAAGACATGCTACAATTGCAAGGAATGTGCAAAACGACAGAAATGAGCTTGTCATTTTTGTCAAACTATCAACAATCACAGGAATGACTTGGATATTTGGTATCATATACAGTTTGACCGGCAATGTAGTTTTCTCTTATTTATTCATTGTTCTTAACGCATCACAGGGTGTATTTCTATTTTTTGCCTTCACTGTTAACAAGCGGGTATTCGGATTGATATTAGATCTCTTCAAAAGCCATCCTTAAAAACAAACTGATACTTGGCCATCAATGACTTCATGTTCAAGATGTGTCTCCGTTCGTCAATACGTCCAATAATCAACTGTAAATGCTTTCCAAACATATGCGTTGACGTTGATTGGGAAATTATTTTTGTCTCAGATGTCAGAAAGGGAAATGAAACAACACATGGCGATTTTAAACAACGCTTGTGTTTAGATAAAGAAATACGGAGTGTTTGACTTTTACTGGTAATTTATTCAAAAAAGCGTTTCGTAACGGCTTCTTCCTGAAGTTCGCATCAATGATGCGTATTATCTTCTATGGCTGCATCGGAGTTCAATTATATTTGTCATGTTGGATCAGGTATCGTTTATCGGGTGGGGTATAACCGGGACAGGTCAAGTTAAGATATACATAGAAGTTATCATTTAAGTTCTCTTCGTATTGATAATTAATAATATACGTATAATTAACAATACGCGTTCAGTGATTATAAATATCTTATATCAGTTTACAATTAAACGATCTGTGAATAAATGTGTTCTGAGAAAACTAGGCATAATGCATGTGCGTTAAGTGTCGTCCCTGATTAGCCTGTGCAGTCCGCACAGGCTAATTCGGGACGACACTTTCCGCCTCAACTGGATTTTCGCTAAGAAGAGAAATTATTTAAACGAAAAATCCCATAAAAGCGGAAATTGTCGTCCCTGATTAGCCTGTGCGAACTGCACAGGCTAATCTTGGATGACAATTTACACACAAGCATTATGCCCAGTTTTCTCAGAACACGACACAAATCTGGGCCAAGTGTAAGGTTTGGGAGCCTTAAATCGGTGTTTAACTCTTAATGTCATGATTTGCATTGACCACGGCGGTGACCCCTATTTTTATCAATAAGTGATTGTTTTGTCCTGTGCTTTGTTCTGCATGTGAATGAATTATTTGTTTTTTCCTAAGTTTTGTTCTGTATATAAATGGGAATTGCATTTGGTGTAGACTAACATTCAATATTGTTTCAATTTAAAGTGCTCGGTATTGTTCAGTATGTCTCTTTCTACGTTTCGCGGAAAAACATAGCTCGTGGTTTACCTGGTTTGATACAAATATGTACACGTTAGGCGGAATGAATTGTCACTCGAGGTTTTAATGGCAGTACTGTGAGATCGATAAAGTATTTACAATAAAATTACTGAACAGGTAAATGTACTGATGCTTTTTATTTATTTTTTGTTATGTAATGCGTAGTTTCAAAGACAACATTTGGATGATATTGATATTCTTTCTTCTGCGAGAGGAATGTTCATTTTTGTTCGTTTTATGTTTGTCTCAACAGAGATACTGTTGATCTATGATAAATAGTTACTTATGTGTTTATTTTTCAAAAATTAGAGGTTTTGTGAGGTGATAAAGGCACTTTTATACTGGTCTTGAGCATGGGTTCTCATACGTCCCTCCTGCAATTATAATTAAAAGGGAAACATGAGCAGTAGGGTTTCGTGCGATTCTCTTGATTGTTGGTACTGGAAATATTTAACAAATAACGCAGAAGCTTTAACACACAATTAGTACGTCACCGTTTGAACTTACGTGCTATTTATTTAAGGCTTACAAGATACAATGAACACTATTGCAGTGGATTGAGAATGTGTCTGTCAGTTGTACTTTGTACATTTTTCATTTTACATTTTACGACTTCTCTTAAAAAAATGTTTAAGTGTCGTTTCTTTTCTTTAGGTATAAATACTGTGGTCTTCTTCAGTTCTGGTCAAATTTTGTATCGAAAGGGATGCAAAAATATTCAATATGCACAGTAATTTGTACATACCTAAACCGACCCGCATTCGAATGAATTTGAATGGAACTTAGAATGCGGATATGTTCGGGTAATTGTTGCATGCATAGTTTTTTGCTATGTAATGTGATGATCGTATTATAAGCCTGGTATAAAGCTAATTCTTGTATTTACATAATTTGTATCATGTTTCAGTGTGGTTAACCTATTTGAAATCTTTTGTATGTGGTGTGTTGTGTTGTTTGCACAACCATGTCCTTGTGACGTCGGTGGATATTTCGTATATTGCGTTTTTTTGCGTTGTTAAAATTGGTGTTATATTGTTAATTTAATTTATTAATATCTTCGTTATTTACTCACTGTTTACCAAATTGTATGCTTATATTTGTTCTATATTACTTGTTTGTAAGTATTTTTTCGTAGATTTTATTGTTGTTGGGTTAATAATTAAATATCACAACTTATTTATCACTCACCATATTGAGAAATTCAATTTACATACGTTTATTAAGACCCTTTCAATATCTTCGTATACAAACTAGGCTTTGATTTTTTTGATTTTTTTTTATACTTCTTGAAGAACATTTTTATGATTTTTTTTTCGTAGAATGTCTCTCAATATCTTAAAGTCTGTGAACATAAAACAAACCAAACTTAAATGCGCATCTTAAACACTTGGTAATATATTTCGTTGCACTTTTATTTAATTTTTATTTGTTCACTATAACACAAAGAATCCTAAGCGCAGCTGTATAAGATGTTGACCAAATTGGAACATAAAAGTATTTTTTAACTATCATTTGCATGATATTCTGATATCAATTCATTTTTTTCTACATTGTCATTTATTGAACGTTTTATCTTGAATGAATATTTAATAAAATCGTGCTTAGCTATTTAAAATATTTCTTATATTCGTGAAAGCTATGTAAATGTGCATTTTATGTTATGTATTGTAGGATCTTTCTAAAATTCATTTCGATGATATGGAATGTGTACTGTATGATGCTGAGTTCTGAACAAGAAGGGGCTCATCTGATACTTGTATTATATCCATTTAATCGTGTCCTTTAATGTTGCAATTATATTGTTCTGATGAATAATAAACGCGTGAAACATTAATTGGTTATTAAATTTAATTGCTTATCTCTTCTATTGATGTTTTCAGTCTAATTGCGTTTAATTGGCATGTTATAGGATTCATGTTTAACGACACAAGTTTTTGTGTATTTTTGTGTTTTGTTTTATAAGTGTTGTTCTGTATTGTATATTCAATTCTTCGCTTTACTTTGCATAATTTGTGGTTCTTGACGATGTTTCGTGATTTTTATTATTCATTTTTGCCATATTTAGTTGAAAAGCTATCTATTTGGCTTTAGTCTTGCCATAATTTTATTTCATATTTATGCATGTTGTTTTTTTATAATAGTTAAATAAACTCTTTACGATCAGTCTGTTTTATACTTTGTTTCATTACAATTTCTGGCGAAACTCATTAATTTACCGAGTGATGTCACCCCGAAGAGAACATAGAAGAGTATATATTAAACAGCATGTTAACATTTTTACCGCGAAATTCTCAAGCACAACCCTTTAACAATGTGAACAAAATGTACAAAGGTTTGAAATAAAAATAACATATATTTATACAAAAATTTACAATGCACAATGTCGTATGCATAACAATAATACACCTGTAGTTAGGGAATGAATGTGGCATTGATATAGTTTAAGAGTATTTGTAAACGAATCTATATAGTTCTATTTTTGTACAATCGATACCAGAAGACTTCCATGATCCGGATTCGTGGCGCATGATCATATGGATATACGCACTCCTATCCCGTAAACAAGAAATAGTTTTTCTAGACGGATTTCTGAATACTGTCAAAGCATGTAGCAATAAACCTTATTTTATTGTTGGTGTAAGCGTTTTTAATATACTAACGGTAGGATAATACATTTCATAAACAGGTCCTTAGACGTTGATATTTGATCTTTTGACGTCAATATCCATAGGCGCCTACCTTTCTATCCAAGAAACCAGAATACCAATTTAGATGGTTAAAGCGTTCTTGAGATAACGTGTGGAAACAAAAATCATGGTGTCTATGTTACCTTGAACTCTGACCGGGTGTCTTCAAAATAAAAAACGCCGTTCCTTTCTCGTACGTCCCTAGCGTACCAGAATGAGAATGTGAAACTAACTTAATACATTATACATAAGTCATGTGATCTTGACCTTTACCATTGAACGAAATATACAATTTTTATATGCGCCTTTCTGTAATCACAAGGAGCCGTCATGATCGTAGGTCAATACTATCTTTAAATATAGTGCGGAATTGAAATTTTCTACGGACCACCCAACCGATCGACCGTCAAACAACCTGTCGACGGACTGGTGCACAAGACTAAACCCCTACTTCTGCGAATGGTTTATTACGCCGTCAAGTATTAATGATTGTACTATGCTTTAATAAGCTTAACGGGAAATAAAAAAAATAAGAAACACAACACACGGATCTTTACAAATACACTAGACATGGGAAATAATTATTTATATACTCTTTACAACTATTTGGTTTTATTTTAGAAATGCATGGCCCCTCTATGGGATATTTCACTCAATTTATTGATATACAATAAATATGTAAGCGTTATCGATACTACTTTCTCACAGCTGCCCTGCGTCTGAATGTCTTTTGACCACCGCTGGAAAGAGTTGCTGCAATATGACCACATCTAGGTGCCTGTAAATAACGGGTTTGAGGAGGTGGATAGTGATATACGAAGGATTACACTATATCTTTAAATAACAGGATTTAATATGACCATTTATAATCATCATATATTTGACAAAGAAACAAAGCTGTTAATGATGTCTAAAACTAAAAGACACTTGTTTACCGGATCACAGGGTCATGTTCCCTCCCGAGATGATAACAAGCTTATGTATTGTATACATCTTACTTATTTAATTAAAATTATAAATTCAGAATTTGAGAACATATAGTGCCCATACACTGATGACAATCAATACCAGTGTAAATGCAAAGTTCAAAGGTGGTGGTGGTATGGACGGAGGAACACAGGTAGTCCAGCCGCTCACAAATCGTCTAAATTTCAAACCCATATGGCCTTTAAATATAAATCTTCACAGAAAAGTAAGATTGTTTAGTTGTAACATTTAGAAATACCAACTTGAAAAGGATCAGCAGAAAAAAATAAGAGGATCGTCATTTACATAGATATATCATTGTGAACGGAAAGAGACAATGTCAATGCATGGCCAGACGGTAGTAACTTTCCTACCACTTAAGCAAATAATTGACAAAATTTCATATCAATTGACTTCACATATGTGACGTCATTCACATGTAAAATGGCGCGCATTCCATCGTTTTAACGAAAAATGCACTTCTTAATCCAGTTAAAGTCATATAATGAATGACTAGAAAACAATTAAATACGATATGATATTCAAGCCCGAAAGAACGCATATTGACATCGGATGCGCATCGCCTCGAATGTTTCCTGAACTACATTTTAAGAATTCCCTAAGATATTTTCTGAATATCAAAACAGTGTTTTAGTAGATTTTTGACACATCAGCTAAAGTTTTGCTAATTTTATTTGTTAATTTCGTCCTTCATTGATAGCATGTCTATATGTACATAAGGAGACACCAATGCGTTTCATCTTTAAATATAAAAATGCAAAACTAGATAAATAGCGCGCAATACTCGCTACTCGCATATAATGTTGCCTGATGGGCGTTAGTCAGATAATTGGATTTCTTTGGTCTTTGACAAAGCTGTTAGTGATACGAATGTTTGTACATTCAGAGACACCAAGGCTTTTCATCTTCAAGTAGCAAACTAATCAATTTCTCATTTGAACCTCGAGGATGCAAAACTAGATAAATGTTCATAACCAGACCTAATCGTACTTATTGGCGGATGGGTTTTCGTCGGATAATTTGATTACTTTGGTCTGTGACAAAGCGATAAGTGATAAAAATGTGTCCCCTATGGAGAAACCAATGCTTTTCAATTTCAAATATCAAAACGATCACAAACAAATTTACAATGGCGGTCTTGCATTCTTTCAACTTTCAACAAATTAATCAATTTCCCTGATGAAACGTCGTTTTCATTTTTATATTTCTCATTATAGACGACGTGCGATTTTGATCAAAACTGTTCACAACACTGTTGATTCAAACACTTTATGATTTATATGTGAAGTTTGATTATTACCGTAAACCACTTGCACAAGCTTATATGAGACGACACTTTTTGCATGTGAGTAAAGTGTCGTCTCAGATTAGTTTGTGCAGTCCGCACAGGCTAATCAGGTACGACACTTTTCGCCAAAACTGGATTTTCGCTAAGAAGAGACTTTATTTAAACGAAAAATACAATAAAAGCGTAAAGTGTCGTCCCTGATTAGCCTGTGCGGACATCACCGTCTAATCAGGACGACACTTTACGCACATGTATTAAGCCCCATTTGCCAGTGCGCGGCTCATATTTATTAAGAAAGCAATTTTAATACTGGATTCGGATAAAGCCAATGTGAGCAGCAAAACAAATTATACAGCGGACTAGTATTAAACGGTATTTTAAATAGGTTAGGTTAGTTTCGTATATTATTATATTGAATTAACGTCGTAGTTAACACAACTTAGTCAATTGCGAAACGTTTGGTCCGAAACATAACGTTTCGTGCCAAATGAAGTATTAACGTCATATGGTGAGCCTTTTACACATTTTTAAACAATATTGCTTGTATCAAACTAGAAAACACGTTTTCACTAAATAATGCTTTCCATATACATCTTATATACATGTTTCTGATTCATAATGATAATAATCATACAGCATCATTATTCGATTCCGTATTCAAACATAAACCATAGCTTTATGCGCACGTTATTTCCTGTGAGTTTTGGTAGTTTGACATACTCGTCATTATTGCTTCTCCATAGTAGGATTTGGGATTTCCATTAAGTTTCCGGAAGCTAGAAAAGTCGCAAAGTTCAATTACTTTGGATCAGCAAACGATTTATGGCATAAATCAATCTCTGGTCTATTGAGTGACATTTTGGACTAATTTCAATATGGACGCGCCTAAGGGCATTAAAATTAAATGTGGCAATTGCCAGATAAAATGTTTAAATTATTAGGAAGTTCGATACATGCAGTGGAATAAGATATTTATTACGCAAAGTAGAGAACTTTAAATAATATGTGGAACCAATTAAAATATTTCCCAAACCACCAAGATAAGAATGGTTCTTGGATACAGGTAAAATGAATAATTGCGCAGAACGTTTTTTTTAGTTACATGTTTATCAAAACATTTCACATATTATTATTAATTTAACCCATTTCTTTTAGCAAGATTGCCCCAGAAGTCTGAGGTTTATATAGACACACTCGAGTATTTTTCCTGTGTAGATGTTTGTGCCTACAGAGAAGATCTTGAGAACTCTCCCTCAGTGTCAGTGTGGATCAAACTGGGAAATTCTAATAGCTAGGCGAACATCATACAGTTGTATATTTTATTAAAATGACGCATAGTACATAGATAATAATTGGTATTTACAGAAATAATACGATCATATATATATAGGGAGAAAGGTGTGTGAGCAACCAGATACACAGACATACAGACAGTCATACATATTCCCATTTGAGACTTCGGCGAGTGCGCCTAGCTACGGTGCAGAACGAGGCATACATACTAGGAAATCCCCATCCCCGCAAAAAGATGGTTCATTCACAGTTATATACCCCGTACTTACTTATATATATATATATATATTATCTTATTTATATATAAATATTGTACTACCCAGCCATATAAATGGATTACGAGTCACTGAGTTAACATATTAGTGTGTAGTCATACAATTGAATCAATATAGTGCTGGAAATAGTAATGATCATGATACTATTAAAAGAGCGACATTGTTAAAAGTATAAACATGGAAAGTGTAGATGAGTTACTTCTGTGAATTATTAACAAGTGTAATAACAATCATAGTAGTTCGAGTAAAAATAAGTACTACTTTATACATAAGTAGTATAATGCACATACTGATGTGTTTTTAATGTTTGTCGGATAAATATAATGCTTCCGAGCTTTTATATAGCAATCTTGAATAAATAATGCAGATTTATAAATAAGTCTTTTATCAGTCAGCATTCATTCTAGTCTCTCGCTATACGGAATGTTCGTTATGTTTGGTTTAATATTTGAGATACAATTACAAAAAGATAATCTTAAACAAAGGTAGAATGGACATTCAAATAAGAAATTGTATTCTGTTTCAAACTGATTGGGTTCATTACACAATACACACAGTCTCACTTCTACCTTTAAGTTTCCCGGTGATAAAACATTTATTAAATAGCTCATGAAGGAGCGTGTATGAGTTTTCTTTCTTAAACACTTCATACGTGAGTAGGTCTTCACCACATGCCTTGCCATTTTTGCAATTTAGTACAGCCTTTTTTTATTTCAGCAATGGAAATGTTATCGTTCAAAATTGAGCACGAGTTGTCCTCCTGGCATTCAATACAGTGTTCTTCCAGGTCGGTTTTGAATTGTTTGACATCATTATAAAATTGTTCGTCAAAGTTTGCTCCTTCACAAGCTTCAAGCTTTTGCTTTGTTAAATAAGTTCTTATAATCAGTCTCCCACCTTTTAAAGACACTAGTTATGTCGTGTATAATGTTGCCGTTTTCGTCAAGTGTTTCCATGGGTATTGTGCAGCCTTGTTTTGGGCCTAGTGATTTTATGTGGCGCCAAAATTCTTTGTGATTCTCTGTGCAGATCTCCTCGGAATCAATTTGCTTATGCCGTTCGTATTGTCGTTTACGCCTTTTGATATCCCTATCGAAACGCCGTTGTTTGTCCTTATATAGCTGTCTATTTCTATGTTTGTCGCGTTTAGTTCCAATGCATGTTCACGTTCGCACACTTCTTTGAATAGGTCATCGAGAATGTTATCCCACCACGGTTTTGATTAATTTCGAAATGATTTTTTCAGTGTTTTCGATGTGCACTTATAGTCCACCTTTTCGATGAGTTCATTGTAATATGGGTCACATATAGAACGGTACAAGGAGTCCACATCATTCTGATTGTCAATGCAGCATTGTATTTGATCTATCATCGAGGCTAATCGGTTACTGTCTATGAAGTCAGGGGGGATCGATTCATACATAAACCGTTTGCCGCTTATCGGATTATCGTTCTTTTCATATATATCTTGACTTTTTGCGTCGAAAAGCTTGTTTAATTTATGTTCGATTTGACAATAGATTACCGAATGGTCAGGCATCGAGCATTCCGGTTTAATATACAACTTCATACGTAAGTCCTTTACAGTGTGCACCTCAAATGTTTAAAATAAGACAATGTTTGAATGTGGGGTAAATACGTAATCCACAACCGCCTTGCCCTTTGTTGAAATAGAGGTATCATTGTCATTTGCTGGCGTTATTCGTCCATTCAATACACAAAGTTTTGTCTCGCGTTCCAGGAATGACTCGCCATGTTTGTTTTTTTTGTGAAATCAATTGTTTTTCTAGGGGGTATGCTGTCTACGTTAATAATGGTGTCGTTTAAGTTCGAGATTCTACTATTAATGTCTCCACAAAACACAAGACAATCTGCATTATAATTCAGATACACAAGACTTGTAAGTTGGTCAAAAAATTCATCAACATGTTGGCCCCGCTCCGAGCCTTCCGGTGGTAAGTAGCACACCGTTATGATGGTTTCAGCAGAAAATATTTAATTTATTAGTTTTAAACTGAGAATACCCTCAAAAGACTTGTCTAAACATTTTACATAGTAATCATTTTTAAAGGTATCTTTCAAAAGTATAGCAACACCGCCTGAACCACACGTGCCTTTTTGTTTCACTGATTCTCGGTTGAATAAGTAAGTCGTGTAATTTTCTTAATGAAGTACTTCATTTTTACTAAGTTTTGTTTCAATTAGGCATATTATATCCGCATTCCATCTGTACAGTATTTCCTTTCTCGGTAAGCAGCTTTTGTTTGTCCATCCGTTAATTTTCCATGTCAGAATAGTAATGTCAGAATATAGCTGGGAATCTTCCCAGTCACATTTTTCCGCCCGTGGGTTTGGCCCGTAGTTTCAGATTGTGCCGGTATCGGTCCCCTGTAGCGCTGACCGTCAATGAAAAGCGCACCGTTGCGATATTTAACAGTTCTCTTTTCTCGCATTGCCTGGTCGATAATCGGTTTCAGTTTCGATTTATGTTCACGTTCGAATTCAGTTAAATCGTCCGTTATGTAGTACTTGCGCTGTTCTAGAGATGTTCTCTTTAAGCTGAAAATTACCAGTTTATCACTGAATGATCTGACTCTGACCACTATTTGTCTTACTTTTCCAGATTGTTTTTTCCCTACTCTGAACGCATTTTCTACTTATATATCTGATCTTTTAAAGTCGGTTTCTAATATGGATTGGACTATTTTCACGGCTTCTTCCGCATGTTTTCCTTCTTTTTCATGGTTACCTACCAGCCTAAGATTGTTTTAATAGATTGGCGCTCGAAGTCTGATTGTCGCTTTTGAAGATCCTCAATGATTTTGTTTGCATCGTTCAATGACTTTTGTAGGGATTCACACCGTGCACTCATTTTTTTTAACTTTTAGTATTAATGTCAATAATTTCATTGTGGGCAAAATCTAAAGGTTTGCTTTGTTCTTTGCACACGCTTTCATTGCGGTCCATTCTGACTACATATTCATCAAGACGCTTTGTAATTACAGTTTGTTGTTCAAGAACGTTTGAGACAGAGATCCTGATTAAATTGAATTGTTCTCCTACGTATGTTTCAAAATTGTCACTGTCGGGAGAAGAGTCAGCCATCGTATTTAATGTGTGAGTCGATACTTCTGAATCGAATACAGACAGGTTATTGTCAATTTCTGGTGGATACATAACTGAGTGTGTTTGTGATAGAATATCACTTAAAGTAACATCATCTTTTGTATTAGAGCCTTGGCGCTGCTGCTTTAATTCTTTTTCATTCAGGTCCGTAGAAATACTTTTCTTTCGTTTCTGTGCTGTTTCGCGCTTTTTATTTCCCATATGTACGGAGTTAATTGAACACGGCTTTCATCTAACGGTAATCGTTTGTGTTTACTGTCCTATTTTGCAACTGTAGTTTAAACATGTGTTGCACTCATGCGTGACGATCTGGCGGACCAAAGACGGCGAGCAGATGTCAATCCGTTAACTTGGCGTTAGATAATGTCCTGATTAATCAACCGTATCGTCCAATACAAAGAAAAACAAAATTGTGTTTTATTCTAATGATAAGATGTACTTTAGCAAATTCATTTAATGCATGTAGAAACTCACTTTTGCTTTTTATATATCCAGATATTTCCGATAATCCACACTATATAAATCACTGTAAAACTGTAAAAACTATATTATTTTGCACTCAAATAAACGTTCGCGTCTGACTACACCGGAAGCGGAAGTATATTATATATCATATCTAATATGCCAGCACAATCTTTTTTCCCCGCCTTAGGCGGAGGGATATACTTTTGGCGTTGTTCGTCCGTTCGTCTTTCCGTCCGTCCGGAACACTTACGTGTCCGAAGCCAAAATCTTGAAATTGCTTGTGTCGAGTTCATTGAAACTTGATATGAGTGTATATATGGATAAGACAATGCTGCACGTCAAATCGCTACGCAAAGCATTTGGCAATAACGGAGTTATAGCCCTTTTTGACTTGAAAATACTTTTTGTATATAGGATTGTGTCTGTCTTGAGCTGTATCTCGAATAATATATGAGCTACAGCCATGAAACTTACCAAAGTTGTTCTCAATCATCTGGGGCTGAGTCACATGCAAAACCCTTTACCCTAAAGGCAAGATCAAGGTCACAAAGTTCACAAATTTTATAAATTATTCACAATTTAGCCACTATTTCTTCACTATGCTTCATGGGATTATGAAGTAACTTTATACACCTGTTCTCCTTTTTCTGTCTGTTTGCAAGAGGTAAGACGCAGGTCTCTAGGATCAAGGTCAAACACATTTATATTTAATCTGCTTCATTTTATTAGGAGTCTACCATACATCAAGGGATTTGCAAATGCCTTTATGTATTTGCTCATCGTTATCAGGCACTGAGGTACATGTACATGCGCGACTCATGTCCCTATGACCTAGGTCAACGTGATACAAAGTTCGTTGCTAACTGCCTTTTAATAGCAGAGTTTTCACCATTTCTTCCTTAAATATATGTTGTTGTTTGTTTTGCTAGATTTAATTAAAACTTGGTAGAGAGTATATACACGGATAGCTGAATGAGGCATAATAATCGACCTTTAACACTATCTTTGAATAAAACCAGCTTTTAATAGCATTCTTTGTTAATTGAAAAAAATCTTGCCCATTTCGGTGGCGGGGGATATCAATTCATCGAATTTGTTTGTTATACTCAATATATATAATAATTGATGATTTTGTAATATTTACTCAGTAACTTATTTACTTCTACAACAAATTTAACAAAGTATATGGTGGTGGTTCAAATGTCATTTAAGTGTCACGTTTCAGTAGAAAAGCTATATAAAAGGGTATTATGATTTGTAAAGAAAGAAGTTATTACAAGCAGATTTTCTGTATCAATGCAGTATTTTATTACACGACCTGATATACAAGTATATGTATATTCTCCAAATAGTGTATTTAATGCGGGAGCGGTATCAGCACCGTATTTGAAAAATACACGTCACCAGAAATTAATTTCGCTTATGTGCATTTCAAGCGTGCTTTAAGAATATTTTCAAATGCATGAATACACGTTTTATTTTTGTAAAACACGCAGAAAAAAAACGGCTCTAAGAATTTCGTTTTCCTTTTTAAGCTCCTAATATTGCTATATTTTTCTTGTCCAATAGTTTATTCTGGTAAGCCTATAAACTATTCACTATCGGTTTGATTAACGAATAGTTTTATTGAATATTTATGCTGGAATATTAACGCAAAACATAGACAGTTTAAATCGGTCAATTTGTAGTGTTTTGTATCGCAACATTTTACCTGACAGTAACAATAATGTTCATCCTAAATATTTATTACGCTATGTCTTATTTTATAAAGTATTTGTTATTTCGATTGTTGTTTATGAAATGGCATATTTAAAATAGATATATGAGGACGTTGTAGAATTCTACTCTTATCTGTCTTGCAACAGTTTCCGTTAGTTAATCGTTTTTCCTTAATGATGATTGAACGTTCCTCTTCATAGATGCTATTCTTTCCCTTATGTCTTATTCATAATTGCTCGCTCTGCTTCAAACGAACATATCTATTGCATCTAAAATTGATCACTTATTATATAAATCTGAAGTCGTTAAACGAATTTCAACGGAAACCAAATGAACTAATTGCATTATGTAAGGAAAATAAATATTTATTCAGTTTGCCTTTGGTATTTGAGTAATGTTTGCGTTAAATTACCCGACATTTCATTTTTTTGCAGTGAAAACTGTTCTCAGTTAACGGAACTGTTCCTTCTGCTCTTCATATTTTTTTTTTCAATCGTCGTTTTTTTTTCGCCTAATTTTTAAATCATCCATAGAGGCACGCCTCTTGAATTACTTGTTACAAGTCCAGTTTAAAGAAACATATGATATGTTAAGACTATGTTTGTATAAGTTAACAGTTTGTCATATTCTATTAATCGTATATATTAACAGACTTACACATGTATTAGTTATATATAATTTAACACAATAACGTCTTTGAACAAAACTACCTATGTAACATAGGCTTCTTCTTTAACCAATTGCTATTCTCTCTTATACACCAATTAATATATCGACTAACTGCCGTGATACATTGTTGATGTTATAGAGTGTAAAGTCAAAACAATGGGTTTCCTTTCACAAAGACAAACACAAGATTATACTCGCGCGCAATAGAGAGACAACGGTTTACAGTAAATGCAAAGTTTCAACGTTTTTTGGCAATCCGGCATTCTGACTTTGGCCAAGAACATATATACAAAAGAAATATGGCCAAGGCAGGGAATCATACAATAATAAAATTTAAACATGAGCAAATATGACAATCAAAACAAATAATATGTATGGCTATTAAATACAGTTTTGTCTTTTAACATGCAATTATAAAACAGCTAGACGATTTAAGGTATCACATCTAAGTTTGAACGCTTTAACCAAAAATTTCGCAATGCTCTTTAACTTAAGAACATGTGTGAAAGACATCATTAATATATATTTACTTAAGGTAGGCCATGATGTCCTGATATTATATTTTATACGCAAATCATTATATAATGAACAACATAATAAAAAGTGTTATTCGGATTCACAAACATTTTGGTTACAGAGTTTACACTTGCGTTCTTCTCGGGACAACCTACTATATCTGCCAACTTGTATTTCAAGAAAATGGGAACTTAGACGAAATTGGCTCAATTGGATTCTTAACTTTTCATTAGATATGCAATCAATGTATTTTTCATATTCGAAGCTTTTATTTTTATTTTAAGAACAATTCCATTTCGGACTGAGAAGCTAAAGTATCGCTCAATTCTTGAACAAATTGGTCTTTTAATCTTTGGTTTACCATTTAAGCAATGTCACACGTGAAATCAGATGAATAAAGCATATAACCCAAACCAAGATTGTCTTAAGTTGACTTCAACATCATCACACCATAGATTATTTTTCGTACAATTGAAATTGGTTAAAACATTCATTTGTTCCATAAAAAGTAGGTACAATAATGAATTTTGGTTATTTGCAACTTTCATCCAATAACGCAATGCTCTAAGTTTGCATAAAAGGGTTAGATGGAATCTACCCAATTCACTANATTGCTAAAGTCATTCGATTCTTTACATTCAAAGAGTATACATCTCTTTGTTGTATATTAATGATATTTATTACCATTAATAAATATATTACAGGTAACTATGGTTTAGTATTTTCACTATGTTTCGTTGCTAAATTGTATTTTGTATTGTGTGTAATGTTAGTATTGTTTGTATTTTAAGGATCACCGTCGGATCATGCATTACTTGTATTTGTGTATTGCTATATTTATATAGATTCGATTATTTACATTCAAAAAGTATACATCTCTTTGTTGTATATTAATGATAGAACCACACGGAAACCTTCCGGCAACACAAGGATAACCTTTATTAATTCTTTTACATTAATAAAACTCGTTTTTGTTCAGTCTACAATCCTCGTTAAACCACAGTGATTTCTTCACACGTTTAATTATACCCTGTTTACTGCCTGTGTGTACGGTTTTACCGTTAAGCTGAAGAGATATCAAAGATGGTATTCGATAAAGCATCTATACAGTTGTCAAAATTGTCACGGTCCGATAACAATTTATTTGGTATTTCGTCGAAAATGTATCTTTTATCGTCTAAAGTATGATTTAAGAAATCTACATTATTTTGTTTCCATTTTTTTATAAAGCTATTCCCTTGATTTGTTTATACAAGTTAATCACAAAGTGAAGTAAATTCAATCGGGCAGTGATCCGAAAATTCGGTTAAATCAAGTTCATTCATAGAGCTTATACGCGAGAACATATTGTAATTTACGATAACTTAGTCAACCGTGCTTGCACCAACAGTGTTTCTACAAAAATTATAACATGTATTAAGCCCTGGTTCTAAACGCCTATTTGAAATAAAAACACTATTTTCTTTACAAAGCGTAAGAAGTTTATGTCCGAACGCATTCGTCTGCGTAACCGCCGATAATCGTTGCGGTAAAATATCAATAGGTAAATCAGGCTCAGGCATATTAACATAGCGGTCGAGATTTAAACTATCTACCAGATCCGATCTGTGACCTATTCGTGAATTAAAATCGCCCGTTAAAATAACATCACCAAGTTTAGAAAACATTTTTAAATCGTTTGATAACTGGTCAAAGAAATCAAAATCTTGTAGTATAGAATTTACATTACTGTACACAAGAGAATCAGCTGGTGGTATATAGCAACAACAAATATATACATCGTTTTCAAAGCCAAACAAAATATTTAGATAATTTACACCAAATAATCCCTTTGTCATTTAAATTTTAACTTCAATTTTATCACGATATACTGTTTAATAGTAAACAATTACACCTCTGCTGTGTCTTTTCGCATTTCTGTTGCATTTTGGACGTTGGCAAGAGAAACACTCAAAATTGTCAATATGGATATTTGTTGATTTGGCATTCCAAATTTCTGTGAATATCAAACTGTCATATGAATTAATAAAATTTATAAAATCACTGTCTTCTAGTTTTGAAATAAGACCCTGCACATTCCAGGATAGCAAAGTTAGCTGCTTCCGGTCGTCTCCTTAAGGTCTAGTCGGTAGTTCACGCTCATGGTCATGGTTGCTTCCGGCGCTTTTCGGACGCTGTCCTCCGTATTCGCGACGGCCACGTGGGGTCAGTTCCGGTACTGGGCAAGGGGGTAAATAATTAAGACTGTAAAGCATAAGAAGCAATAAATATGATACACAGACACAGGAATATGATTATCTTTACCAGTAAGACTCAACATACGAATACAGGGTAAAATAAAAAGAAACCTGTTTGTGCATTTGATCACAAAAAATGATTTTAATCCAAAAAAAAAAATTTTAGCGTGTTATTATCAGTGTTTATGGCTTGAATTTCTATGTATGTGACTGGGTAAGCTATACAATTCTGTGCAGACAAATGTTCGAAGGTGTTATCGTTATCATAGTATGAAGTTGTAGTAAAATAACATATCCGCTTCATATACACGCGTTCGAACAATTGTAAGGAGGCAATTGTGCACCATTGTTAGTGTAAGGATACAAAAACAAAAACAAAAAACGTGTTACTGCTTTGCCACATTTCTGAATCTGTAAGATACACTGTGTTTTTCTGGACGAATGCTAGTATTGTATGCTGCTAATGATATTTTTGTAACATTAAAACCGTGTATACAATAGTTTTATAAATGTATTTTGACACAAAATAGTCATATAATACAGGGAATAATTAAACAATGCATAAAGGATTCGACTGTCGACGGCACACTTGCTGTTCAGGAGACAGAGTGGACGAAGTATTTCACGCACGCTGAATATCAAGTTCTGTACTTACTTGCTCTTATAGGGTGCCACGCTGTCATTGAGATGTCATCATGAAACAAGTTTGATAAATATGCAACAAGGATTGTGATTTGTGTTTTTGTGTTCTTACATTGATAAATACGTTTTTTTATTCAGTTTAAACACATGTAAATGGACGTATTTAAGAAATGAAGTATGTGTCTGTGTTTAAACATGTAAGTTGAACTATCATATCAATGGAACAAATGGTTGACTTACACTCACCAAGACTTGAAACAAACCTCAACTAGAAATGGCGCGGCCGACGCGTATCCACACGCCGCATGTTTGACCAAGGGTTCAGGTCAAAATTCCAAATAGTGCACTTTCGCACATATGCTCATAGCTACCATGTTGTGAAGTTTCAAGGTTTTAGTGCTTATAGTGTAGGAGGAGATAGTGGCCAGGACGGACGGACGGACGGACGAAAAAGCAATTTTGGGTGGGTGTGGCCCCTGGGCCCTGGGGTGGGTTATGTGGACATGGATGGTCGAGATAGACCGTGTTGTCATAAGAGATGTTCAGTATTAATTTGAAGTGAATTGGTGAATAAATGAAGATGTTATGTTAAAACAAAATTTTGAGTGGGCGTGGTCTATGTGGGCGGTGCGCCCCAAGGTTGGTAATGGGGCCATGCATAGTTGAGATTGACCGTATTGTCATAAGAGATGTCAAGTATAAATTCGAAGTAAATCGGTGTAGAGATGAAGAAGTTAATGTAAAATAACCTAAAACAATGAGTGAAAATCTCTGACCCGGCCCCACCCCAACCCCCTTAACTGTTGACACAGGGGTCATATCAAAATTCCAAATAGTGCACTGTCGCACACATGCTCATAGCTACCATGTGTGTAAGTTTCAAGGTTATAGTGCTAATAATGTAGGAGGAGATAGTGGCCAGGACGGACGGCAAGCATGTTGTTAGTAAAATGAGTGAAAATCTCTGACCCGGCCCCAACCCAACCCCCATTACTTTTGACCCAGGGGTCAGATCAAAATTCCAAATAGTGCACTGTCGCATATATGCTCATATCTACCATGCGTGTAAGTTTCAAGGTTCTAGTGCTAATAGTGTAGGAGGAGAAAGTGGCCAGGACGGACGGACAGACAGACGGCGGAGATAACCACATAATCCCCACGCTTCGAAAAGCATGGGGATAATTAGTAAAATGTTAAGCACCAACGAAAATAAATAGTTGGCAGTTCCACTTTATATGTTGGAAAAACATTATGCAATATATAAATTTCAGTTATTTATATATTAGATATTATAAGATGTATTTTTCGTTAGATTTATAAGTGCTCATTAAAATCAATCAAATTATTATAATTTCGTGTTTTCTTTTTAACTTTCCATTAATTGCGCTATTTTATTGTGCAAAAAAATTGTACCTGACATTTCCAATTCACTTTAAGGGGAACAACTCCAACACACCTGTCAAATGCACGAACTACTAACAATCAGAGTAACTAATCTTTAACACGTGGTTCCTATGCACATTTAGAAAAGTTAGTTCAGTAGTACGTATTCCTAGGAATAAATTTGATTTATTTCCAGGTAAAATATGAATTCTTTTTAACTAATAAAGAATTATTCATGTGTTATTTAAAGGTTTATACTTGTATTTTGTGCATGTAGTTTGTAAGTACATATGTAAGTATAAGTTGTTATTTTAAAACGTGACTCGCCATACCGAGTCGATCCACATAATTTGACATTCATTTCGGTCGGAAATAAATACTTTGATTTAAATTCATGAATTCCATTATATTTATTAAATGTACTCGAAAATCCAACACGAACCCTGCAATCATTCGAGTTTAAAAAGGTATGTACATCTAAATGCTAAATATGTGTTTTGATTACATTTACTAAATTGAATATCGGCGAATAAATATAAATAGTTGAAATTACTAACGCAATTTAGTATAGACTTGATCTCAAACAATAATTGTCACAACTGCGTCGTTTAACCCATTTATGCCTAGTGGACTCTCCCATCCTTCTAAATTGGATCAATTTATTTCCAAAAATAGGGATGTCTAGTATATTAATTTCTATATTTAGAATATTTCTTACAGAAATTCCTTTAAGCAAACAGCGTAGACCCTGATGAGACGCCGCATCATGGGTCTTCGCTGTGTGCCAAGGCCTTTTTTTCTAGACGCTAGGCATACATGGGTTAATTCTAGTATGTGTTATATTTTATGTTTCGTGTTGTTTATGTATTGTCATGCAGACCTGCTAATGGCAACATTTAGTTTTCTCCTGGTATTTTTTCCTGGACTTTCATTATTCCTATATTTTTTATGAGTATTTGATCGACAAAACATAATAGTGTCCAGTGCTACACACTAGCGAACAACAGAAATACCTTTTAACTATCACATTGATTCCATGCGCTAACATATGCCCTATACATTTGCTTCCTCCGATTTAAGCCTGATCACGCCACTCAAGCTTTTTGTATTTATATTTAAATGGTAGACGCGTGTATAGTTCTATTTTAGAATTAAAGCTTTTTAGTGAAAAAGTTACGAAATTGAAACAACTTAGTTTTTTGTAGTTGACACAATTCACTAATGATCTAAAACTTTATTATTTATATAATGTCATATGCTTCTATGAGTACTTATATCACCACATGTGTTGATAATTTCATTTAGTAGACTTATGCATTGATGTTAAAAATATGTATTGATGGGCGATACGAAGGTAGACACTTACATTTATAGAGCTTTTCTATTTTTAAGTGTCTCCTTCGACACGTTAATTGACAACTTAAAAGTTACAAATTAAAAAGTTTGTTCAACACCGTAAATCTTGGTTCATTTTAGATATTCGAGATAAACACATGCTAAAATTAACCATCCACATCACATAAAAAACTATCAAAACAGGTATACCACTCTCGGTTTAAAGCAATTTGTGAGTATCATATAACACTATTCGAGTGTATGTATACAGTGTAAACTGCTAGGTTTGCCTATTGTTGAGAAAGTAAGGGACACAACTCGAATATTCATAAACTGATTGTGAAGATTTTGCACTTGTCTATTAACGATGAATTTAAACCATTCATCAAGTTGCAAAGAAACATTAGACAATTTAGTGAAACTTGTCATGGTTAAGATCATTCATTGATCATAATTTACATTAAAACATGAATATTGCTGAATAGTGAACACTACCTAGATAATAACTAACAACAGTTCAAGTTTTAGGCATGTTTCAATATTTCGTTTTTAATCAAAACTTTGTAAAACAATCAACAGTATTCTAAACGAACCATCGGTTGAATAACATTTATATAAGAAAACTATATCCACCCAAAATATGTTAACTTTCATTAAATATGGTGTTATAAGTGGAATAAATAGGGCGGTTCATGCTGATGCTATATTTTCTTCTACTTCCTATAAAGTGCAGGGCTCATTTGGAGCAGTAGTATGAAGTAGTAGTTAAATAACAATGCAATAAGTGCCGGAACAAATCAGATAAAAACTGTGCTTGTGTTCTTATGCAGAGTGACCAGGCCTGCATTGAAGCTGTCCAAGGACTCGGCTGTGAGTACTGCTACAAGCAACTTATTCAAGAGTCGGATAGTTGCTGGAAAGAAGGAGTGCCTGTACAGGTCTGTTCGGTAGAATGGGGCGAGGACGCAGTAGGGACACAGTAGCTGGATGGATTGCCATCCTAGGGAGGCGATCATTCGGCTTGTGCTGCTTGTTGTCCTGAAGTCTCCCTTGGCGAATCTGGCAGCTCTGCGCTATACTGCTTCTAGCTGGGATATGTTTGCCGCAGAATATGGAACTCATGGTGTGGATGCGTACTCCGGCATTGTACACACAAGCGCCTTGTATCATTGGGTATTGACATCCGTTGGGCAGTTGTTGATGTTTCTTCTCAAAAAGGCGAGAGAGTTGTTGGCTTTTTTTGGAGACCTCATCAACATGGCTGTTCCAAAGCAGCTTTTCGTGCAGTGTGACCCCTGCGTATTTCCCACTTGTGACGTTTGCGAGTTAATGGCCGTGAAGCTCGTAAGTCCTCTTGATTGGATTCCCGCTTTATGGTGAAGTGGATGGTCTTACATTCGGAGGGGTTGAATTGCATCTGCCAGTCTCTCTCCCACAGTTCCATGTTTTTCATATTCTCTTTCAGGATGTATGTATCTTCAGCCGTTCGGATCTTTCGATACAGTAGACTGCACAGAGGCGTGTGGTGGAGGCTACTCTTGCTGGCAGTTCATAACATATACAATAGAAAGACTAGCGGACGTAGGGCAGAGCGCTGGGGGACACCTGATTTGGCAGGGGCAGACGATGAGGTATGACCTTCAACACGGACTTCCTGGCTTCCGTTGCTGAGGAAACTTTAAATCCACATCAGCAGGTCATTGCGGATCCCATAGTGGTCCATCTTGATAGAGAATTGCTTGTGAGGTACCTTGTCAAAGTAGCACCGCATCAATCTGATCACCATTGTCCAAACTTGAGGCAATGTCTTGTATGGTAAGTGCAAGCTGGCTCTCGCAGGAACGTCTTTTCGCGACACCATGCTGGCTGTCAGTGAGTGTACATGGTGCTTTAGGTGTTTCATGACCTGACTGTGGACGATATGCTCCATGGTCTTGTAACAGACTGCGGTCAGGGATATTAACATGTAGTTCCCAGGGGCTGTGCGATCGCCCTTCTTGGAGATTGGAGTGACCATAGCGTGCTTCCAGTCATCGGGTACTCTACCTTTCGTGATGGAGGCTTGAAACACTAGGGTCAGTGCAGGGGCGATTTCACTCGCAAATTCCTCCAGGAATCTTGTTGATAGGCCATCTAGTCCTTGTTCCTTATGGAGGTGTAGGTCCAGCAAACGGCTTCTAATTCAGTTTGAAGCTATATATGTGTCTTTTAAAGAAATTCAAATCTATTTTTATGTCACCTTTGAGCCTATGACTTAAAACTAAACAATTCCTCATATATTCGATTCTGGGTCAACTGCAAAAGAATAAAGATTTAAACTCTTGACCTCTTGATAGAAATTAGTTTACTTACGGAGAATGTTCTTAACATATTCGATATGAACTTAATATTTGGAATCTAACTTTTACTGAAACAGTAGATATTAATTTAAGTAGTATAACTGCTGATAAATAACATTTAACCATTCCTATATAAAGAGACAAAACACAAAGACAATACCAAAATAGATATTAACTTAATTATACTAATTACTGAAAATAACATTCAAGTATTCCTATATAAAGATAATAACAACAACGACAATCCAAGATAGGTATTCAATAAATTCTAATAACTACTGATTAATACCATTTAAGCATTCCTATAAGATAACAACACATCGAGAAAATAACATAATCGTGATTTATGTTATACTTCACTGTAAACATGCGCAAATACTGTTTATTATAAGATTAAATGATATTCGTACGTCCAAAATCGTAAAGGTAAAGCAATTAAACAACACATGTGTGGATGGTTTTCCTTCAATTACCTTTTTATTCCGACGTCTACGATCTTGCAACAAATAACCGAGGGAAGCACACACTCCGTAGAGCCGAATGGGCGTATTCATTGAATAGAAAGTTCAAGCAAAAGCCTTTAATCCGAAAGAAACTGCTTCGATCGTCCTGGAGACACTGTTCTTTTTCTGTTTTAAATTCGGTTATTGTTATTATATTGGAGTAATGGTGTTTACTGGTAAAGATATAGCAGTGCAATGCATTTGATGTAACTATTCAAAACCTACTATGTGAACCTTTAAACACAGTACTAAAACTCGCGTGTTGTATGATATTTTCAATCGTAAATTACCTCAGACGATTGGTAATCAGTTTTGCTTTGATAAAAATGTATATAACCTTCTTTACTCTACTTAAAATGTATTGGAATTTAAATATATTACCCACTTACCATGTGAAAACTTGCATTGAAATTAATAGCCCCGTCACACCGGACTGGCGTCCTTACGGCGACCTAAAACTGTGTTTCTGGACATTTCTGATTGTCGTAGTAAGGACGCCAATGACTTTTTCGGTAAGAATGCTGTTTTTCGCCTTCCCGTCACACCAGCGTCCTGGTTTATGGCGTTCTACGCATCCTCACTTAATACGTCCCTCGCGACCTTACCGCGTTCTTACGGCGATCAAAGCCGACCATACGGCGTCCTTGGCGTTCTTATTGCGTTCTTATTGCGACCATGGCGTCCCCTCAGCGGCGACCACACGGCGACATACCTTGCAGTCAATGATCATTGTCTGTGGGTTTGAGCGGTGACCACACGACGTCCATGGCGACCTTACAGCGACCCTACCACGTCCCTACTACGACTATTGCGTCTCTACGGCGTCCCTACGACGTCCTTAACAGAACGCCGTAAGAACGCCGGACTTCGGCGACCACTTTGAACATGTTCAAAGTGGTCGCCTTGGGCTCGCGTCCTGAGCAATTTTCGGCGTTCTCACTGCGTCCTCTTGCGTCCTTACTACGTCCCTCCGGCGTCTATGGCGTTCTCACTGCGACCTGGGTCGCCGTAAGGACGCAGTAAGGACGCCAGTCCGGTGTGACGGGGGTATGAGCGAGTGCATGTTATGCAAGAGTATAATATGATTGTTAGTGGTAAGGTTAATAG
>VMBQ01000985.1:5725-24490 GCA_007657795.1 Dreissena rostriformis | reverse complement strand
GAATTGTACTGTTCCAAACTTTTTTATACGCCCGTATAAAATACGGGACGTATTATGTGAAACCCCTTGGCGGGCGGGCGGGCGGCGGGCGGGCGGAGGCGGTGTCCACAGCAGTGTCCGCTCTCTAATTCAAATAGTTTTCATCCGATCTTCACCAAACTTTGTCAGAAGTAGGATCTAGACAATATCTAGGTCAAGTTCGAATATGGGTCATGTTGGGTCAAAAACTAGGTCACGGTGTCACTTAGTAGAACGGGCGTATCTTGTGACAATTTGGCACTCTTGTTTTCATTCAAATTCATTATGCAACTTTCGTCATAAATATTTCGTTTAAATATACTTTTAGGCGATTCACCCAGACGAAGCACGTGTTATACAACAGATGAGAAATGGAACAACATCGTTTTTGAGAAGTTTCCTTTATCAGGTTTAATTATTCCCAAATACAATTTTCTTTTAAATAAAGATGTATTTGCATTTGTGGCGTGGGTGCGTTTTGTCAGGTAGCTTGTTTAGTAAAAGGCCTAATTTCTTTACAGATGCATAACGGTAGTATTTAAACGACCAACAAACGAGCCTTAAACATTCGTATTAAACAACCGACAAAAGAGCATTTAACATTCGTATGATTGGATGCAATATATGTTCCGATATATCTGCAAGACATTCACATTATGCTAGAAGCTATGACATATACATACACAGAGCAAAATGCTATCTTTTTCAGGTATTCCAAAAGACAATATGTTCGGAACGATATTGTCAATCGTTAGCAGATGACTATCCTATCTTCCTTAAGGAGAGTATCCGAATTTGTTGGTTAATGAACCTCCACGATCCACCGGTTGTGTTAGAAGAAAACATTAAAAGCGGCGACGAAATAGATCCTGAGTGCTACGTAAAGTACCGTTACAAAGATAATAATAAAGTTGATTTCGTTGTGTTGCCCACACTGATCCTCAGGGACGGATCAATAATTGCGAAAGGTGTTGTTCAATGTCAAAAAATCAAAGGAAGACAGTCAAAAAAGTAGATTTATTCAGAAAAGCGTCAAGTAAATGAAGCAGATAAGCACTGTATGAGCTGATATCAACTAGGAAAATGGATCTTATCCATATCTCCAATAGCAGAGGACAGCGATCAAGTATCAAAGGAAACATAAATGAAAAACTTGTCCGAAATCTAGCTGTTGTGCCTTTTTTCAGGAAATAAATGCATTGGTAGTGTCAATTATTTCTTTTTTGATTAATGTAAACGCTCTATATTGTGTTACGTCTGTAGCTATTGAGTAAATGTTTATACATTGACTTTTGCATCGTTGTAGGCTCTTCTTTTTCACACATAAAACAAAAGTAGACAAATGAAAAAGGCCATAATAGATAGTGTTTATAAAATGAAATGATTGGACTATATTGGGTATTTTAAACTATGCGTGTGCGCGCGTGTAGCGTGTACCTATGTAAGGTGGGCCGTTTCGTGTACGGGCTATAACTTTGCTTGGTATGAACAGATTTCTTGGAAGACGGTCTTCCGAAAAAAATTGAGCTAAACAATTATTATGTAACAACTTTTTTAAGGCGTGCATCAAATATATCGCTTACTTACATGTCGAAGTCAAATCTAGACGTGATGCTTAACGGCAGTTAGAAAGTTGCATACCTGGTATTTACGTTCTTCATAATATTTCCAAATTGCTGAATGTGCTGTGATGGTTCCTGTATTGTGTTCGCATAGATGGTCAGTCACACAACACAGTGACATTAAAACTTAGTGGGGCACCAATGTCCTATAAACACAGTCTATGTTAATATGTTTCATTGTTTAGTTCATTGTGTAGCATTTTAATACTTGTCTGCGAGCGGTACAACTAAATTTAATAGTAATGATGTGAGCTGCTGAGACCTGTTGTTTTTTTTTATCTGATTTTCGCATTCATCGAATACACGTACATCTATGAGCAGTTATGATAATATAATGCTAAAACATCTACAAACAGAATGTTTTCATATATAATATATACACATGTTCCGCACTTACTAATATATGTGATTTTATTTGCACTTCAGAATAATTTTTATTATTCAAATTTCTTATAATAAAACTATATATATGAGTTTTGTTTCTACAGCCGCTGTCAACATGCTATACTCTCCATGTCATGAAAAAAGAAGAAAATGTTGAACTTTACTAGACTATTCAAGTCTTGTAAAGTCAAGAATGTTATTGCATTGTGCAGTACAGTAACAGTGGTCTAAAACCGAGAGGTGAAAGATCTGTCCTTTGATTAAAGCTTTTGATAGCCTATCACTTATTGATTGAGTTGTGTTTCTTAATTCCACCTAAGGATGTTGAACAAGTTCCACCATGTGTTATGCTCTAGTCATATTGCTATTGTTTATATTTTCATAACCTAAGCTTTTGGGACAAGGAAGACAACTATTGTTGATATTGAATGTAGGATTGACGCAGCTTCTCACCTGTGACGACAATGTTATTCTGTTTAGTACTGTTTACGTGTGTGTGTATCATTGTTGTGTTAATTGTTATTCAAGGTTTTTATTGTTTTTCAATAAGGTGTATCCTATTGTTCACTTACTGAGTTCGCATCTTCTATTAAATTATGATCATTCTAATTCGAAAATATTCCCTCTTCTGTGAAATATGTATAACAAGGTTAAATGTCTGTAGACATATTGTAGAAGGGAGGGACTATGTAGGTTATATCATTTTACTATGCGTTAAACAACTATGTGTCAGAATTGGCATGCCCCTTGTCATGTATGTATACATGTGAATATGTAGTGAGATTCAGTCCCTTGTCTTGTGTGCGCCCAGTCATGTACTGTACTGTCATACATGTAATGTTCAGTCAGAATGAGAGATATCCAATCAAGAAGGTTTTTATTGGTCAGCACTTTAAAACATGTTCTACAGATTGCAATTACTGACCATGCAGCCCGTGGCCTTTTTGACTGACGCAAGACAAACTTCAGCATATATGTTTTTATTGTCTATTCTTCACTTATAACACAGTATTCTTCCAATCTGATTTTCAATTCTGTGTATGTATATATACAAACCACCCTATCCTGATATTTAAAAACTCGAGACGGCGTTCAGTTGATTCCATACCCCCACACTACAAACAGACCACGATTCTTATCATCACTGTGAAATGGCGCACAACGTGGGATCATGGTATACTCCTACAAGTCCGCGATCACATTACACACCGAAGCTCTGAATTCAATGAAGAATTCAAAATCGAGTAGGGCTGTCTGACACGCCGTGATTGTTGCCACATTAGAGAAGAGTTCATGTAGCGGCCCGGTAGGCTCAATCGGGAGAGATCTGACATGATGACAATGTTACCAGGGAGGGCTCGAGTCTCTGTCTGGCCGTTACGCTATAATTTTCTCGCCCCGTGACAATTAATTTTAACCTCTTATACTATTACTTTTAATGTGTTTTCGACCTTTCGTTAATTTATTATGTATTATGCAGGAAACAATATAATATACAACAGTAGCAGTATGGAAGCCTTAGGGTTGTAGCAGTATTGTTAAAAGTAGTTTGGTTGTTTTTGCTGAAGTATTAGTAGCAATAGCAGACTGTATTAACCCATGTATGCCTAGCGTCTAGAAAAAAGGCCTTGGCAAACAGCGTTGACCCAGATGAGACGCCGCATGATGCAGCGTCTCATCAGGGTCTGCGCTGTTAGCTTAAAGGAATTTCTGTAAGAAATATTCTAAATATAGAAATAAATATTCTAGACATCCCTAATTTTGGAAATAAATTGATCCAATTTAGAAGGATGGGAGAGTCCACTAGGCATACATGGGTTAATGATAAGACGGTTCTATTGTTATAAGTATATCAATTTAGGTACTAAATTTAACATGACGATTCAATGAAAAATTGCAATAATATTTTGGACACATACTTATATTTTAAGGAACACAATCATTATTTTGGCGAGCCAAATTTTACGTTAAAATGACGGTTCAATTAAGTAACTCACTGAAAAAATCGACACAATTGTGTATGTTCAAGGCACGTTGATATGGTCATTATGCAATGTACTAAGTTTAAAGGGCAGCAGAGTTGAAAATACATCGACATGTAAGACACAAAGTTATACTTTTGGGACCTTGATATGACTATTTAACAATACCGAATGTTTAAACACAATATCATATTTTCAGATATGATGGTTTAGTAAGATAACATATGTAATCCAGTTCACCCCAAATACACACACAATCAAAAAGAGCATTGTGTATCTTGTTAAATCTATATAACGAGACCACATCCATCGTTGCAATTTTGTCTATTGCTATAAGGAACACTGATTGTTTTATGGGTTAACTTTATTTTACGAAATAGTTAACGAAATATTCGTTGATTTTGAGTGTTAATGGGGCTTTAAATCTTAAACTGTAAAAGTTCCGTATTTTGTTCTATTTCGTCCTTAATACATCTTGACAAATCAAAATAGAGAGGGATATTACCATACGTCTGGTCTTTTGGAGTTTTACTGGTTTTATTAAAAATTGATTTCAATCCATGACAAATAAGGGTTTAAACAAAATGACGTATCGGAAAGAAACAACATGATAATATAGTGATCTTCTCTGATTACAATTTGATAAACATGAGGGCCAATAAAAGTCGTGTTCTGAGAAAACTGGACAAAATACATGTGCGTAAAGTGTCATCCCAGATTAGCCTGTGCAGTCCGCACAGGCTAATCAGGGACGACACTTTTCGCCTAAACTGGATTTTCGCTAAGAAGAGACATCAATGAAACGAAAAATTGCATACAAGCGGAAATTGTCGTCCCTGATTAGCCTGTGCGGACTGCACAGGCTAATCTGGGACGACATTTATGTATTATTCGTTTTGAACAGCCCACCCCTTCGCGATTAAAGTAATGTAATATGTTATGTACTAATTAGAAATCGTTTCTGTGTACTGTTTAATGCGAACTCTGCGAAAAGTAAGTTTTGACCGACCTCGTTGTTTCTAAGAATCGACGGTTTTCGGCCATGTATGCTTTGAAACTACGGCAAGGGATTTGTAACACTTTTCCAAATAACTATGGAGGAGAATTGTAGTCACTTTTTTAAATAAACTATGGAAAAGCGCTTTGTCACACTTCATTTCTTAAAATGTACAATAATTTGCCCAAGGCTTTATATGACTCTGCCATGATGTTAAGAATGTGTCTGTAATAATGTTTTGATAATCTATGGTCATACCAAGTTTTTAAATGTAGTTCCTGTTACTTTGTAGTTTTGTAGCCGCCTGCAATGAGTGGAAAAAACACCCAAAATAGACTTGGGTGTGTCTACGCCTTAACCAAGTTCGGTAGACTTCATCGAGGTAGTACAATTATGCTTTGATAACTCATGTCTTATGTGGTTAATTTTCGGAGGGAGAGGGGAGACGACTTTGAGCGTGTGACGAGTTGTGCTCCCTTGCTCTGACCTGTTGCTTCCAACCTTTCTAAAATCAAGAAGATTAATCTTTCCGTGTAAGTAATGTTTATTCAAGTAGAATCGAAGGTTAAAACAATATTGTATTCATACAAAGCACTAAAATACTGATATGCAAGATATTTGTAACATTCCTGTATAAATGTAAACATGAATTTAATACAGAAATTGCATAACTAATATTATTAAAAATTAATGTTCAGTAATATATTATATTAATGATGCAGTCTTATTCACATCAGTTGATGAATAACACTAGTTCGTTATAAAGATAGCGTTAAAAGTGTTCAATGCATTAGATATATCCAGAATGAAAATTCCTAAAATCACATTCAGATTGAATTATATCAAATTCACGTAGACCTGTGCAAAGAACATTTAATTTCTGCATAAGACTTTGAATATTATAATGAACAAAACTTAAGTGTTTTGTTGCTGAATCATTGGGATTTGATAAAGAACTGCTTGCATCTGTGTTAAGAGATTCATTAGACAGAGAAGCACTTGGGTTCGGATGTACATCACCTGACCGTAATAAAACTAAAGAGATTCAAAAGCATGTTAAGACAACCAAGAAGCGTTTAAACTATCAGTATGTATGTGTTTTTTAAGTTTAAGTATTAACAAATCAAAGGTATTTTTATCTTAATAATAAAAACGTCGTTAATCTACATTATGTCTACATCAAGTTTTGAAATAAATGATACATTATTCGAGTTTAAAAGCCAACTTGTAAAGACGATTTCAAGGATTGGAAAACAAAATTGTTCATGCTGGGGAGGGACAAAAGTTGCGAAACGAGAAATTTCAATCATTAAAAACAAAATGATAATGTATTTATAGTTAAACGCCAAACAAAGACACTCTTGTTACTTTTACTATACTAGAATCATTAAATAATCCATTATAACAGTAATGTACTGGAGGGCATTACGTTTTTTTTTTATGCGCTGCATATTTTATTCGTTATCTGGTGTCACACTTCCAACCATAAAATATACAATTTTCTACAAACTAAACATTCACTTAACCAAATAATTATACGGCCTTTATGCACAAGACCCAAGCTCAGAAGTATGAATTTTATTGGTAATATTGACACTGATCTGATTTGTATTGCCGTGTACATAGGTTTTATGCATACACTGTTGATCATGGAATCGACGTTTTAATTGATGAGACCGAGCATTAAATTTACTCAATTTATAACTTGGTTGTTCCATGGAATACCGTTTCAGTCAAACAAACTGTAATATATAATTGTAACTTACCGAAAAATAGTCATTAGTTTTGGTATGATCCGTTGCAGTTGAAAGTTTAAGCCAAGTTTCTTTAAGTTTCCCGTTTTTTCAGTTTTATCCGTTTTGTTTAGCTACCGTGATCTTACTGCATTTAAAGCTTTAGTTTAAATTTGGAGAAGATATGTGCATGATAGCGATTGATACCATCTTGTGAGTCAGATTAGTTAGACAAGTTGGAGGAAGTGGATTTATGCAAATTAGTCGAAAACATGCAGAATACGCTTCGCGTAAAAAACAACAAGCTTATACTTAAAGGTAGGCGAATTCATGCCTTGTTTAATGCTAAATAATTTATTAAATTTATATGTGTACTTAAGCAAATTTAGTCCCGCTTTGCTTAACTTTCGCTTAAGGAGAGCGAGTTTCAACATGTATTCAGGGGTTATTTTACGTTGACTTAATACAAGAGAAAACGAAAGTAGCACTCCATGTTCTACCGTCTAAATGCAAATTCATATTAAGAAAATACGTTAACAATTAGCTTTAAATTAACTTCATTTTTCATTTTTTAATAATCATTCGTAGCATTATATATAGTGTTTACGATCAAATTAATGGGCTGTGGAATGTTATAGTATATAATATTGTAAATGTATGTATGTGTACTTTCATAAAAACGCTTTTGTAATCAATCACGGCTCGTCATGTCGACCCAAGAAGACACGCGAATGGACCTTTCAGTAGAGAAACTGATGGGTGTTAATGAAAAAGTGCGACGTCTAACGGGTCCTACTAAACAACAGTGGATGAACCTTAGGCGTAACGAGTATATCGTTCCTTTAATGTTTACGCATACAAGATACAAAATGCTCTTTGTTGGGGGGGGGGGTGTGTTGGACAATATATTCAACACATGTTTATGTACCATAAAGTGTTCGTGTGTCGTATGAATAGATATCGCTGCGGGAAATTAAAATGGAATATAGTGTGCCACAAAACATACAAACGATATTTTGTATCTCGTTACATCTATGTTACCAGACCAGATATACCGTTGAAATTTTGCCTATTGCTATAAGGAACACTGATTTTTTATGGGTTTACTTTATTTAACGAAATAATTAACGAAATATGTGTGTAATGAGTGTAAATGGGGCTTTACACATTTTTTTTAAATTCATTTAGTACAAATGTACTCTTAATTAATTTAGGTATTCATCTAGTTTGTAGGACGAACTAAACAATTAACAGCTTGAGTAATTATACGATGATCCGTGAATTCCATACACCTACAATATGTTTTCAATTTATACAAAGAGTGTACATATTTATCTAAATAATAGTAGGTGAAAAAGGAAATGTTGTTCGTATTATCTTTACTTCCTTTCCTTAACAGAAATACATTATTTTCAAAACAGAAACTCTCGATACAATATGGTTTTACAGATAAACATTTTCCATTAGCCTAATTAAATTCACTGTTTGTGCTATCAAATATTTATTGATTATTTAAGTATCATGAAGATTTATTTTCTTATATATATATCAATACTTGTAAATGTTGTTTATGTTTTCGAAATGAGTAATACTTGAAAGGTATTTCCAAGATAATTAATAATGTGGAACTTAAACAACTACATTGGTTTGACATGTACACTTAATGGTTCTGCTCTCTTGTCGTATTTATTATTTAATTCTAAACTTGTTAATTTGTCTCATGTCTTATGTAAACGTGAACTGAGCTGAAAGTCTAATCTTTATATGTAATGTCTTCTCTGAAGTCCTTAAAGTTAACCAGATGCATATGAGCGGATAAACGTGCGGATAGAAACACGATCGTTTTATGACCACTTACACATAGTGCTTTTAATGTAAACCATATATATACACATTTATGTTAAATTGTACAGAAGCTGTGAGCCGATCGAAAAGCTTTTCGTAGATCTGGAGAATGTTGTGAAGACGGCTAAAAAGAAACACAAAGACTGCAGGTAAATATTTTCCGGCTAACATGTTTAGCCTGTATATTGTTCTTTCTCAATAAACATTTTGTGAAGTAGTCTAAAATTATTAATATAATAGTGCATCCACGAATAAAACAGGTTTGCATCGCACTTGTTTGAGCAGGAGATTTGCAGATTTTGCATTATGAAATCGATTATTTAACGTGAAACTAGTATAACTAATATAGACAGTTTATCACATTTTCACGCCAAAGCCTCAAAATCATTACAACATCTATATACCGTGTCACAAGCCACACACGACATTGCCGACGCAAGTTGGTGTTTTGTGAGGAACTGTGTTTTCTTAATTGACTTCAACAAATTGAAATAATTTATTATAGCATCCTTAACGGGACTTATTTAAGGATTTGCGTATTTTTGAAACTATTGAAAATAGTCTGAAAGAATTATAATGTAAGGAGAATTTGAATAAAAATAGTACTTACCTCGGGATTTTAACCCGGGACTTCTTTAAGCAAAATGTAACGCTCTTCCGTCAATCAATCTTTAGAATCGAGTAGCGTTGTTAAACGCTATGTACGTAATATATCTTTTGCAAATAAGTCGATAACTTACGTTCCAAACGCTAAATTATTTTACTGGTATTGATTGACGACTATCCTCAATTAAAACCGATATTTTCTCAATTAGTTAGTTTGCTTGTTTGAAAATAATGTATATAGATCTATAGGAACTTGTCATTTTATCAAACTGTGAATCAATTCCTTTCCTTTTCTCCGTTAATGTCAGTCCCCTTCAATTAAATAATTACGTTAAGATTACATGAACATTTCTCGTGCTATGTGATATGAATAACTTTATATCTTGATGAGATATCCTTAGGTTTAAACATATTTATTTCAGAATGCATATACATTAATTAAATACACAGTAATATGTGGATTGACCTGTAAGCTAAACTAAGCTTATTGTAAGTCGTTCCACAAGCATTAATAAAAGATGCATTAGAAGAGAAGGACTTCAATACATAGATGTTAATGTAGAGTGGTAAAATTAAATAGAAGTGAGTTTGATGTGGGAAGAGCAGATGAGTATGGATATATACATGTAGTGGATGTGTGAGTAGGGAAGAGATAGAGAAATGGAAGCGGAGACAACGAATAATGAACAGCTGGAGCTTAAAAATAGACCATTGCATAACGAAATGATGTTACTGCAGTCTAAGGTCGATAACCAGGTAATCGTTTCTAGCACACACATATATGCTATATATATTTGGTGTCGTGTTGGCCACTAATACTTATGTTGTAGTGCATGTATTTAAATAGTCATAAATGGTACATTTTAGATAAAGGTTATCAGGACTTATGAAGAAAAATGGAGTACATTCGGAGGGATGAGCACAATCTTCGACAAAAAAAAACTAAAGGAGCGATATCAAGAAAATGCTTCACTCAAGGAAAAGAATGTGAGTCACAGTGAGATTAATACTTTTAATAAGTTTCGCTATAGATTTTCCTCGACCAATTAATAACGGATAATGGGTTTTAATACCTAGGATTTAAAAAAACGAAGTTATTAGTTCGAGACGTGGTTATAGCTAAAAATCAAATCAAAAGATTTATTTTTATTGACATGATCTTAATAGTTTGAAATTAAACTAAGGACTTTTTTTCATACGTAAACTATGCTGAGATCAGTTTATTGATTTCTTGGCGTTGTCAATAATTATTTTAAAAACCATAATCGTTTGTCTTGTCATTAAAAGGACAAATACAGTGGCATACAGGTTCCATAGGAAAACATGTATTAAGCAATCTTTAGAAGGAATAACAAGCATGATGTAAGAATTAAAAGAATCAAAATGAAAAAATATGTTTATTGTTACATTATGTCGTTGATGAACAAACTAAAATTGTATTTTTTATAATTTTACTTCGCATAGTTATACTTTAACGAGCTCTTTCTACGAAACATGTCAGTATACCCGTAATATGGTTAAAATATCATTATAATCGAAGTTTTTTGTTAGATTTGATAAACAAGAAGCTGGGGAATATATTATAAAAGCATACATAATTAACAATATGAAAACTATTTTGAACATCACAATATCACTTAGTAACGACACATGACTTAGTGGCTAAACGTTTCTGCATGTTAAAGTTTTGTACGTTTTAGAAAAAACTGACGGAAGAAAACATAGTTTACAGTATCGAGCTTAAGGAACTTAGAACAGCGCAAGATCAGTAAGTTAACAGCTTGAAATATCTATGCAATCATTAACAATTCGTCTATGAGCTCAGCTCAACTCAACTCAAATCAACTCCATTCTTCCCTCTTTGAGATATTAATGATGTATGAAAATGGGACAACACATTCATGTATTAAAATTCCTGCATGCTAATTACAAATCATGATTCGCTACCCCGTTTTCTAATAATTCGATTGACACTCAACATAACGAGAATGACTCTCTGACACTCAACATAACGAGAATGGCTCTCAGTACAATTGGTAATAACTTGCTTACGTATTGCATGCATGCATTCATACAATCCGTCGAGAAGAAAAGCATTGATCGTATACATGTTTGTAATTGTTCATCCTCGAGTGAAACTATTTAATGTAAATGTTAACGATTCAACTATAAAAAGTCAGTCATCGAAGAAGAGCAAACTATTTTTCATTTGTTATTTTACACTTTCATATTTGCTTTTTTCCCGAAAAACAATTACGTTGTCTTAAATGAACTGATTGTTTATACTTATATATAGTTTCAACAGTTTAGAAAGACAAACACATACTTTTTTTTAATTGATTTTTTATTTGCGAAACCTTCCCCCACCCTCTACGTTGTATTTCAATATAGCGATATAATAACCAAATTATCTGCAAATTAACATCGTAATTGCATACCTTTTTTACGTTTCCACTTATTGATACAATACAACGATGGGTGGTTAATTGGTATTCGATAATACTAACCTTAAAGTCAATAAAGAAAGGTGTGAAAACGATAAAGATGATGGCAATTATTTAACACGACTCGGCTCTAAAATGGCGTCTGCTCGATTGATGTCACGTAATATAGATCTCGGTTCCGCCGCTTGAATACCCGATACTTTCTATTGGTCTGAATGGATGTTTCCAATCTTTGTGTATTGATAGATCTTTGATATTGTCAAATCAAATTCCAAACGCAAATGAACCAAATTATAGAGAACACATAATACACTGTAAATGTCTAAAAGGAATGTCAATTTTAGGCGTCCTTACTATCGAACATATTATTGAAAGTTTACAGGGCCCTTAATAAGGCAATTAAACAACCAACGTTCATGAGCATTTGTAGTATACTGTCTTGTAGATTGGTTGAATGAATATTGTAGCAAATGGGGAATATATGTGAACACCAGCAAGACTGTTGTTATGGTTTTTAATAAAGGCAAAATAATTAAAAATATTGATGTTAAATATAAGAATATTAAGTTCGAGATAGTAAATAAGTTTTACTTATCTTGGTGTGAAATTGTCTCGAACGGCATTTTTTTAAAGCGCAGGAAGCTTTATCGAAACAAGCGTCGAGAGCAATGTTTTCCCTAAATAAACACTTTTCTAAAATTTCATTCAGTGTTGCTGATAAAATGCGTCTTTTTGATGCTATAATGCTGCCAATATTGACCTACGGTACTGAGATTTGGAGATTTTAACCAAACCCGGACATAGAAGAAGTCCATCTAAAATTACTAAAACAGACACTGCCTATTCGAACACAAACTACGTATGTGGCAGTTTTCGGCGAGCGGTGACGTTTTCCTTTTGAGTGTGTACGAAAGATGCGTATCATTAAATTTTGGTTTTAAATAAAGCGGAATTCAGATTCCTTACTTAATACATTGTTGCTAGATTTCGATGATGCTAGTTCTCATATAACTAACTGGGGTATTAAAGGGACTTTTTAACGTTTTGGTAAATTGACAAAATTGAAAAGAATTGTTTAAGATTCGCACAGTTGCGTTGTAGTTATGATATTTGTGAGGAAACAGTAATACTGAACATTTGCCATGCTCTAAAATATTCATTATATGCATCTTTTAACGATTTAAAAACCTGAAAATTATAAAGCGCTGCAACGCGAAAGGATTGAATAATTTGGAGAGTTCTGTTGTTAGTGTTATTTCTCGTGTCACTACGAGTATTGCTTATATAAAGTATAAAATACGCCAATCACTGTATGAGCACGGTTGGTCGAGTGGTCCAAGCGTTAGACGTTCACTCCAGTGGTCAGTGGTTCGAGCCCAGTTGCAGTTATTATTTTCTTTATTCAATTGTATTCTTGTTGTTTTTTTCGAATGGAGCTTTTTAGTTCAAATGTTGACATTTATCAATTAAACGCATTTAATAACAAATTTCAATACAAGCCAAAATCTGTGAAAAGATCCCTTTAAAATAAAAATATTACTCCAGTCATAAGGATTGTCTTTTGTGATATGACCTCAAATGATGTTAATTGTATCTGTAAGCGTATAAAGGATATCAGTTTACAAACATGGGTTAGTGATAATGATAACTTGCCCTTAGTAATACGTATCGTTTATTCAAATCAAATTTGTATTTTAAAAACTATTTAGATATTGTTGTAAATGTTTGGGATATAATTTGCTAGAATAGAATTCGCTGTTCTGCACACTCTCTATTGGTTTAAACCTATTTTATTTCGGAATGCATATACATATATTAAGTACACAGTAATAATTGGATTGACCTGGAAGCTAAACTAAGCTTATTGTAAGTCGTTCCACTCTCTATTGATTGAAGACAGTAGATATACAAAATATTCCAAGCAGTGAGCGAGTATGTACACGGTGTAATGGGTGTTATGGAGAATGAATCACATTTTTGTTGATTTGTCCATTGTCTAGAGATTTAAGAAGACTGTTGTGTGACTTGAATTTTATCTACGCTGGCCTTCTATTATTAAATATAAAGCCACATTAATATTGAAAAATCAACGGAAATTTCGTAAAGTATTTCGTAAAATAAAGTTACCCAATAAAAAATCAATGTTCCTTAAAGCACAATCCAAAATTTCAAAGCCAGATGTGTTCTGGTAACATAGATGTTTGTAGATACAAAATGCTTGCTTTAATTTTTCGTGTCACAATAAATTCCATTTTAATTTCCCGCACTGATATCTATTCATACAACACATGAACACTAACATGGTACCATTTTAGTGTTCGTGTGTCGTATGAAAAGATATATTTGCGGGAAATTTAAATGGAATTAATTGTGTCACACAAAAATAAAAACGTGCATTTTATATCTACAAACATTTATGTTACCAGACCACATCTGCTATGCTATATGGAACACTGATTTTTAATTTTTTAAACTTTATTTTACGAAATATTGTTCGCAATTTTCGTTGATTGTGAGTAGTAATGGGGCTTTAAGCAACTGATGTCTACTTCGAATAGGAAGACATAAATTAACATGGCTAAATTTACTAGAATGGTATTTAATTTAAGATCTAGTCACAATTAGTATAATGTATATATATATCCATCATGCATACCATACTTGTCATCACCATTGTTGAATATGCATTTATTTACACCGTTATTACATGTCTTAAGTATGTTGTTTGGTTATGTACTAGTGTATTTGCCAATAATTTTGACTTGAACTGACTGTTTCATGGTTTATGCCATACGAATTCGGTAACTTAATTTGCATACTACAATCTAATTCTAAAAGTATATTATACTGAACTTCATATGCAGGCAATGGAAATTAAACATTTTTTTTTTATCTTACAGTCACAATACTTATCAAGATTTTATAGACGTCCTAACAAGGATAGTCCTTACGTGAAATATATTGAAATATTGTTTAGACTGGCTCATTAAAGGCGTATAAAACTATCATAACATGCGATTTTAACTTAAACTTAATAGTTCCATCTTCTGCCCGTTAAATAGATAATCTTTGTCAATTATTTGAATTTTAAATTTCAAAACCCCTATTATAAGAAACTATAATCGTTAAATTTGGCAAAATGAAATTTGGGATTTTGATGAACTACGAAGTTCATTTGTGGAACAAGTCTGGGATGTCTTAATGATATTGATGCGCAAGTTACTGAAAGCTGCCCATCTTTATTGTCACGTGATTGCCCCTTCTGGTCTGCATCCTTGAAAAATGCCATACTTGTTGGAAAGTCGCAAATGTTTGCCCGATATTTGAAAAAAAAAATGTTATTAGATTATGCTGACTCAATATTTGAAAAAGGTGATCAAAATATCGTTCAATATCAGTACTAAATACTACTGAAAAAGTAATCGAGCATTTCAAACACAAACGTATATTTAAATGTCTACGTCTTAATTCATCGTTTACAACTTCTCAATCATGATTTGTGCCACTTAAATCGTCAGTCAATTAATTAGCATATATTTATTATACCTTTTGCAAAGCTTTGGATAAAAGCTGGACGAAATGGTTGTATAAGTCGATATATGTAAAGAATCTGATAAAGTGTAGCACAAAGGGATATTTTTTACAATTCATCAAACCGGAATTAAGGCTGACCTATTATCATTGTTAACAAAATACCCGTACAGTCGGAATAAAAAGCAGTTCTCCGAGTGTCTTATCATATCGAATTTTTGCTGGGATAAAACAAAGCTCCGTTTTAAACCTCTTCCTTGTGCATATAAATGACATACTCAATGAAATACAAGCTCATATAACTTTGGTTGTGGATGTTACTAATGGTTATATGATCGTAAATTTCTAAAATGAAACGGTCGTTAGTTTACAATCTGAAATTGATTATATTTCAAAATGGTTCGTTCAGTTTTATCCGTCAAAACCAGACTCAAAAGTAGTATCACGCAAAGTTAATAAACGTTTCTCTTCAACACAATCTATGCCCGGTATCGATATGAACATTGTAAGCGTCCAGGTGAATATCTTTCTAATGTTTGTTCATTGCACAATCATTTAGTCTTCATTAAAGAAAAACAGGAAACATTTACTTATACTGCGCCGTAAAAAAAAGGTATGCTTGATCAAAAATCTCTCAGAACGATGCTCTTTCCGGTGATAATATACATTGTTTAATATGCAGACTTTATTTTTGATAACTGCACGTGATATGACAAAGAGCAATAAGAAAAAAGCAAAACGAGTTCGCGCGTATATCCTCCGGCTGTACGCGTTTAGTATTCCAAGAGACCTTCTTAATGAAGTTGGATGGAAAGGTGATAGTCAATAATAAAAGAACATTACTTAATAGTAATGTATACACTCCGTTAATCCTGGAAATGAAATTCACTTCAATCAGTTTTTTCTGCAACTGTTAGAGCATCTAGCCAGTATCTTATGGAAGGGTTTATCCGCCAGTTCTCGCATTATGCTTTATGGCATTGTATTTCATGCCATTCATTTTCCATGTTGCTATTTATAATTGCATTATGCTTTATGACATTGCATATCATGTAATTCATTTTCCATACCGCCATTTATAATTGCATTTTTCTATTTATGATATTAATTGAAATGAATCGTTTGAGTGATAGTTTTTATAATGAATCCATGGGTCTTAATGACATATGTATACTCCTTTGTTATAATTTAATAGTTCTTCTTCTTATCTAAACAAGATGTGTTTGTGAAACACTATGTCCACTTTTGAGCGATTTTGACCCATAAATTTGACCTTTGACCTTGAAGGATGACCTTGACCTTTCACCACTCAAAATGTGCAGCTCCATGAGATACACATGCATGCCAAATATCAAGTTGCTATCTTCAATATTGAAAAAGTTATGGCCAATGTTAAAGTTGGGCCAAACCAACAGACCAACAGACCAACAGACAGGGCAAAAACAATATGTTCCCCAGTATATACTGGTGGACATAAAAAGTAAAATGTAATGTAAATTCTCTCTTTATTTTACGCGTTGAAATGTTACAATAGAATTAGTACTTCAAATTTCATTTTGCAAAAGTCATTGGAAAGAAAACACGAACTAGACTCACGAAAGTTGGGATTCATATGAATTATAGCTGATATTTTAAGCTATTCAGTTTTGACTAAATTATTTTCTGTTTTGATGCGGTTTTGAGCTTTGTGGGAGATATATAGACCACCACCTCACATGCTCAGTGAGTGGATATTCAGCCCGGGTTGCCTAGGTGAGAATCACGTGTATCAACCACTACGGACGGACGAATAAAGCAGCTGTTCATATTATTGTTTATTACAATAAATGTTCTCTGCTTACTTTTTACGGTAACACTTGCGTTTATTGTTCCATATGTGTGTGTTGGTCATGATATAAAGTGTTATGAGAAGTACCTCACGTACGATAGACTAACGTCCATTACAGTCAGTCAAATCCGCGGTTTGCTTAAGATTAACGCGTACGCTTGACCTGCGGTGATTTCAGGTTGTTAGCCAGTGAGCCACATGAGGCTTACAAAGTCTAAAAAAATCAAGCAATTTATCAATCAATATCCATCCATTCAATCATCCATCCACCAATCAATCTAATACGTTTTAGAGTTACGCAACTTACTCCATCCCGACTAACCCAAGCCCCGTAAGAGATGCAAGTACGCAACTGTTATAACTAGTGCGGCCACCGCGTCATTGCCAGTATTTCGAAATCCTAAGAAATCAAATAAATGCATAAACTCGACAAAATATCGTTTGATTTCAATTTACCCATCGGTATAAATACTCAGCGTTTCTTTCGTGGCTGACAGGTTAAGACGGATGTACAAAAGTACTGACCAACAAACTTATTAACCATACTTCGATGTGCGTGTGTAAACAATACCAGCCTGCTTTTGGCTTTTTCACAGACTCGCAGAGACGGGGCATTGTGACAGAAATAGCCAGTGATTTAATAAGTCGATATATAGCTTGGAGTTTAATAATCCCGATATTTCTGGTTCTCCGCTTTATATGAATTACACATTACAAATTGTCATGTCGCATTGGATTAACTTCATGTTGCGTCATGACTTTCAACATGCTTAGTGCTTATTGCTTTCGTCTTGTTGAATTACTAGTGTAATTGCTAGTGTAATCATTAGTGTAAAGTTGAAATGTACAAACATTATGTTGGTAACGAATGTAACGTAGCACATGCATATTGTTTATTCTTATAACATAAATATTATGTTATACAATGTTAATTTATGATAAATCTTATATTATAATAAAAAGGGTTCTATAAAGAAAATATTTGAATGTTAGGAACAATAATAACATAAATGAAGTTTGGAAATTTAATAGCAAATCTTTATGATATATTGGCCATGATTATATGGTTTGATTCTCTTGCAAGTAGAAACATGACATACCTTACATTCACTGTACTAAATCAACAGGGTGAAAGATCAAAGATAGTTTTATCTAGAGTCTGTATGTTTAATAGGGCATTTATTTGATGGAGTGGTCAAAGTTGTTGACATAAGGGATTTAGGGTGGTGCTTTGTTTGCATCAAAGTATTTGTACATTTAGACTTTATATCACCATGTTTGATAAGCGTGTAAATACTTGAATATTAGTCTCTCAGTACAGTACATTAAATAGTCGAATCAGATGTTAAAGAGGAGTCCACCTTTAGCCAGCGAAGAGACAGGTCACGCTTTCGAGTCGCGGCGGCCATGTTGGCCAGCCTGCGCTGTTAGACTGTATTTCACGAACTTTAGCAAGCGTTGTATAAGAAAATATTCAACAGAAATAAATCGAGATGAAAACTGTTATGAACTGGTGTTTGTTCCTGTGTGTGGTTCCCAACGAACAATATTATTAATTACGTCACACAGGACTTTTATGGTGCCCGTGACCTTGGATATGAACTTAGTATTACCACAAGTGCGATTACGTGCTAAAAGCGAACCGAGAAAGTAAAGAAAAAACCACTATACGGATTATGAATTATCACGGGAGAAAAGAACACAACGCGCGACATGGAAACAGGTTAGTTATTCTAAAATTATGGCAAACAGAATGGGGATTTCAAAAAAAAAAA
>VMBQ01000984.1:230861-249431 GCA_007657795.1 Dreissena rostriformis | reverse complement strand
CATCACGCGAAACCCTTAAGGTGTCGCAACTCTAGTAAAGGACCATATTCTATGGTCTCCTTCTGATGCTGCAGAAGTTCCACTTGGAAAATGTTTAAATAAATAAGAATTTGTTAAAATGTGTTCGTAGTTTATAAAGGTTTCGAATGATTTAATCGTTAATGTATCAGGCCAAAAAAAAGCTGTAACCGAACAAACGTCAACAGTCGCGGTACGGAATGTAAGGAAGTTTTTGACGGCACCACTCACGTACAATGTTTTTAATCAACTAGTTTTTCCTTTTTTTGATTAACGAATATCTTCAAACATTGCGTCTTATGTTCTGTGTGTGTGTTTTATAATTATTGAGAGATAACTATATAATTTGCAGTATAGATAGATTTGTTTCATTTAGTACGTTATCTTTAAAATATTTCAGTTTATTTAACCTCTCATAGCACGAATGCTTTTTCAACCAGTATTGCAATTTAAGGCTGTACGGTTCACTGACAGGTACTAGCACAAGTCGAAAGAGTCCCAAAAGGACCGTCACGCCAGTGTGAGAGTGTCAAAGAATATCTTGTTTCTAACTTGACGTCAGTGAGGATTTTTTAAGTAAACACACAATCCGAATACACATTCACATCATAGCTAACATTTGAACATTACACGTTGTCATTTCTCGATGACCATGAACGTTATTGCGGAAAAGTGGATTATTGAAAACAAAATTAACAACAAAGACACAACTATGCCAATCTACTGACTTACAAAATAGTTGTGTCCATTGCGTTGTCTTTTGCTTACCTCTGAAGTCTCAGTCAAAGTTTGCGCACGATTGACATATTTCTCAAGTTCTATATACAGGTATTAGTTTTTATGAAAGTCTTACCTTTTGATTTTCATTAAAATACTCAGTTGATAAAATGAAATACCTTATTTGCATCTCTGATCGAATATCATGTGTACATGTTTTTGTAATAATCTGACCAACTTAAAAGATACTCATTTTAAATAGCTGCCGTGGCTTTGCGTATGTTTCAGCATTTATTTTACATCCTTGTATTATATTCTTACTGTCATGTATTAACAATATATTATATTTGCTTAAACCTTAAATGAAGATGTAGTAGTTTTAATTGGTGCAAGTGTGTCCTGTATTTAATTGAATAAAACCATTTGGACATGTGTTTATCTGGATGGTTATCAAAATAGTAGCTTAAATTTTTAAATATGGAATTTGCTATGTATGATTAGTCACTAAACATATTTAATCAAAGTTCATCAGTGAATATTGTAATGCAATGGTTCAGACAATATGTTCCGCCACTTAATGCTTTATAACGTATTATATATAGAACGCGTGTAGAACGTTTCCATAAAGGCGCATAAATAGGAGGATAGTTTTGAAAGAGACGATTCTGATGCACTCACCCGGTTGTTTACACCTTCCGTATTTGTTTAAGCGAACAAAACAAAACAGATCTATTCAGCGATAAACAAACACGTGTTTTGTAATTGTCATGCGGAAGAGATTTGTATCGATGATGTTTTATCTATCAAAATGAGATAATTACGTAGAGGTGGTGGCAAATAAGGTTATTGAGTTTGATAATGTATTGCTTTATTTGAACATAGTGAAGTAAACAAGAAAGTAAAAGACTTTGGAGAATACGGGTATCGATCCCGTTACCTCTCACATGCTAAGCGAGCGCTCTACCATTTGAGCTAATTCCCCGATGCTTCTGATAGTATACAGTCATGAATAGGTATGCGTTATCACTATCTGCAAAAGCGACTGCTTACACAATTTATTCTACATCATGGACAAAATAGAACGAGATAGCGACCTATTTAAAACGGCAACGACATCTGCTACGTAATTACTTTCTTCAAAACGTGGAAAACGTGAAGAATAATTTGGTAATAGCATCATTTAAGATTTTCTCATTCAGCGTATCAGAACTTACCTGGATAATATTCTGGTCCTGTCGTACTATAATATTTTAGAACTTCAGGCAACCGTGGAAAATGGCGACGCACTACGTATATGTTAATTATCGAAAAATATTTAAGTTTGGAGTAAGTGAAAAACATTCAACCTTTTGTTAAGGTTTAGTTATAGGTATCGATCTGTCTATTGTTTTTTTTTCGAATCACTTATGATTTATATATAAAAATAAAGATATTATGTCATGTTTACCCAATTCGGACACAGCGTATTCCGGATAATGAATGTGTACACAATCGAACAAGAGAATATCTGTTCAATGTACGTAATTTATATGATGTATATTTTATGGTCAAATAAATAACAAATTGCAATATCATTCCAACGTAGACTTGTACGTGAAATACTATTAGATGGGTTTATATTGTAGTCCATTAACGTTTACCTTGGTGATAGATTGGGTATATTTTCTAACTTGGTCAATTTGTCTGGTTGCAAATGTCAGATTTAGCAAGAAATCATGTCGCATGACATTTTATTCTAGTTTAAATTGTTGATTGATATTAGGTTATCATTTTTATACAATAAAGATCAATAGTTTGATAAATAATTTTGTAAAATGTCTCATACTGTGCAGTTCTTTCACACAGCATTGCAGTGTCAATTTAATCGGTTGTGTCATTTTTTTTCTAAATTTATGTACAATAATTACAATAACCATGAGGTGAGCATTTGTGTTGCTGTGCACCTGATCTCATTTTAAATTATTATAGGTAGAAGGTATATTCGAGATATCGCATATAAAAGGGCGACAGTCGCGTTAATAAAGGGCGACGGTCGTGTTCAAAGGGCGACAGTCGTGTTCAAAGGGCGAAATATCGCATATAAAAGGGCGACGGTCGTGTTCATAAGGGCGACGGTCGTGTTCAAAGGGCGACTGTCGTGTTCAAAAGGCGAGATATCGCATATAAAAGGGCGACTGTCAAACAAGGGCGATATTTCGTGTTAAATATATCGTTCGTCGCCGCGACTGTCGCGCAAAATATCGTGCGCCGCGACTGTCGCGCTAAATATCGTGCGTCGCCGCGACTGTCGCGCAAAATATCGTGTATCGTGTGTCGCCCTTGATGAAAGAAAGGCGAGATTATAGATGGCACTATCCGGATTCCGTACCCGGTTGTTGACACCTTCTGTATTTGTTTAAAGCGAACAAAACAATACAGATCAATTCGGCGATAAACAAACCCGTGTTTTGTTATTGTCATGCGGAAGAGATTTGTATCGATGATGTTTTAAATCGACTGTTTCCCAGTGGTGGGTATTCTTTTTTTAAAGTTTCGCTGTTTTTATTTAAAAACATATTAATTATTTTGATGTCCATTTATACGTTCAAACTGCATACTTGCCATGTTTAATTGAACAACAGCAACATGTTAATCTGTAACACGCAATTTAAGTAGTCAAAACAGTTTGAAACATTGTAAATAAATACATAATTATTTCCACGCATTTGTAGAGTTTAAGAAAATTACGCTACCGCTAAACAGGAAGAAAATGTCCTTTAAAACATCGCGGTCATATATAATAATCCCCTATGTATTGTTTCATTGTTGTATTCAAAATACTCAAGGCCTTGTATTGTCATATTCATGTTGTCAGTCTAACTATAGTTTTACTATATATGGTCATAAACATAAAAATATCTGATATGATATTCAATCAGGAACACTTAACTGCACACCCTTGTCTACTAATTTACAATTTCTTTCATTGAATGATATGCACAGTGAAAAGCTGCTTAGAATTGCACTGTTTAAATAACTTTATGGAGTTATCATATAATTAATCAGGTAAGTACGTTTTTTGGTCTGATTACACAATTATTTTTGTAGTCACTTAATCGATGTAAGAACTCGTGTTCTGTATTTTTCTTTAATAACGAAATATATAAAATACATCGATATTATTATTAGTATGGGCTTTTACTAACCATATACTATTTCTATGGTTCGTTGTTTTTTATTGTTAGCAACGATGGAGCTGCAAAAATGTGCACAGTTTCTATGGATTGCATGGTTTTTCAATAATCATGTGGCTCGGATGACATCTAGTGCCCAAGGTAAAGCAAGTTCACTGCTAAGAATTTACAATAACAATTGCCTCTTAGAAATAGTTTAATTGATTGCCCGTGGACAAGTTCGATCATTGAATCATTAGTTCGCGTTTAAGAGTCATAATTAAATAGATCGAATGGTAGATAAAGATGTCGACTCTGTCCTTTTAATTAGCAAACCTACGCCGATTTGAGTAGTGTATCATTCACTACTCTAGTATAGACACCTATATAACCATGGCATACTGAAGGTATACTAATTAATTTAGTTCTTAACGCGTGTCTCCATACATATTTCATATAGACGATTGTGGCATTCCTGCAAATAGCTTTAACACATGGTTTGACCTTGCGGACGAAGCGAACACGTCCGTAGGAGCCGTGGCAGACGTTTATTGTTACACGGGAACGACGTTGCATTTTATTGAGACCATTTCTTGTGATGCTGACGGAAAATGGCCAACAACATCGTGTGATGCGCCAGGTAACCATTGAAATTGAAGAAATCCATATATAACAACTGTTTCAGTGTTTCTGTATAAATAACACGTTTATTCCGTATTTTCAGCAATAGTAAACGAAAAACAATATTAAGATGTTTGCAACTTTTTTCGTTTACAAATTCGCTTTACCCATGCTAGCGCCCTTATGGAATTTCGTACAACAGAAGGAAAACAAAATAATGACCTGAGTATATGCTTATCCTTTGTTTAAATAATGTGAAGTAAAATTACCTTAACACTACTAGAATCGTGAATGATAAAGGTCCCATTTCAGATTGCGGTATTCCATCCACAATTTTGAACGGCCAACTTCACATGTTTCAATTTGGGAAAACGACATACGGCGCCGTAGCTGAAATTAACTGTAATCCCGGATTCCGGCGGAATGTTGCGAATATTAGCTGTCAGTTGAATGGGGAATGGGAGAAAGCGTCTTGTACCCTTCATGGTAGCTTGTTTATGATTGTTCAAAATGATCCCATCGTTCGTTATATACATCAGTCGAGCTATGTTCATAAAAACTAGCTATTTTTGGACCTTTTACCGTTTCAATCTTTACCATTAAAATTCAATGACTCTCTTGCGCAAGTAAACAACGAAACTGCTCAAAACCGCACGCAGATTTATACAATTATTGAAGTAAACTAATAGGTAGTAAGCGATGATAAGATGGACAATGCTTACATGACATTGTTTCGAACAACCTATGTCCAGTATTTAAACCAACACAGTGATATAACAAGAAAACATTATAAACTAACGCAACATCTAAGTTTCGGATATTGTGTTGAGTACAGAAAGATTGAGTTGCGATGTATTTTATTATTAAGTATATAATAACAGACACCCTTTATTAAATATAATATCCGAAATACGTCTGCACCAATCCTTAAATATGTTGGAAATATCATAACCAATAAATACGGCGATTGTATGCAACAAAATCAATAACATATCGAATATGTGACATAGATGAAAAGAAGATTGTAACAAAACATGTTATTGAAACATTATGATTAAATGAATATGTAAAAAATAATATAAAATCCGTTTGTCATGAACGCAACATATATTTTTCAATTAAGCTTTTCAAAAGCTGTATACTCTTATTAGATTGATAATAGTTATCACCTAGAACGGACATTGTATTTTCAAACAGAGTCATTTTATCATACCGATATTGTTTCTTTCCATATTTTCCCAACAGAGACCTCAAGCATAGTATGTCCTGCCAGCACGGACGATCGTGGAATGACATGGGACGAACTACCGGCAGGGATAGCGAAACAGGAACATTGTCCACATGGATTTATAGGTATTTACCATTATATTTTATTTGCATGTTATTTCTTGATTAGCTTATTAATGTATATATATGATTTTGTTCATTTCAGATCGCTTGATCATAACAATATATTTGTTTTTAATAAGGTGTTGTCTTATTTTCGACAGCGCGTTCACTTGCACACTAAAGCAAAAAAAAACTTAAACATGACTAGACAATTATTTTCTTCCTACTTCATACGTGATTAACAAACGTATTATTTACACTGTACAAGGTGTTGTAACCCGGAAGTGTTCACTGGATGGCACGTGGGAACGCCCTCAATACAATTGTATTCGTGACGCAGTCATCGAGATTGTTGATAAGGTAAAGTCTTGCAATACAAAGGTTTTATGTTTATTTTCTGAAGACGAAATGTTTCCCTCAAACAAAAATATTTTAAGTTAGAATTGTGGTTAAAGTGATAGGTCGGTTTTAAACAATCACAAACATTTTTTTCTCGCCAGTCCAGTATGAAACACAATATACTTTTTTGTAATTGTCTTTAGTTTAAATACTTTAATATTGTGTGAGCGTATGTATGCAAACATATTTGTTTGTCAACAAAGTTATTCTCATTTTGTGTACGCAACTGTCTATCAACAACTTGCGAATGCAGATACTGATATTTCGTTTCGTCTATTCTATTCACAAGGACACAATTTGTCCTCCGCACAAATTAGAATAACGTTCAAACATTAACATAACCAAACATAATGTGGTAATGTCATAACAATATTTGTCATAGTCCTTGACTATATTTTAGATGGAGAATTTGAACTTCAACTTTACTCCTGAAGGCGTCGCCATGGCTCTGCAGGACATTGATAACATCACTAGCCATGGTGTCCAGACGGATATGACGTCACTGTTGACCGGGGCGGAGATCACAGCTCTAACCGGATCGATGGAATTTGTTGCTAATATGCTGGCTGACAATAGCATTGCGTCAGAAGAAATCGTTCTGGTATCGACGTTTATGTAAAATATTTTGGTTTTATTGTACTTCGAAATACTATTCAGATCACTGTTATCGTTGTCATCAAAGCAGTGTGTGAAGCATCATCAGTATGCTGTTATTTTCATTTATAGGTATTTTCAGACATCAATACGTGTAAGAGTGAAGAACTGCAATACAAATATTCACTTTATCAAAATACTCTGATACTAGTATATGTTAGATGTGCATTTAGACTAATGGGCATTCTGCTACCTATAGTTAGTAAATATTTTATTTAAAGAAATAAATAAGAAGTGACGGTGTCGAAATTCATTTCGTATTTCAGTCGTTTGTCCAGACAGTCAGCAATCTTGTTGACGATGGAATCAGAGAAACGTGGCAGGCTCTTAAAGAAACAGTAAGTGTTTTTGTTTGTATGTTAATGTCTACAAATGATAATCGTGGACCTCTAACAGACTCTGTTCTCATTCATTTTATAGATGAACATATTTATATTCCACGGCACCAGGTACATTTACAAGCTCAACTTTATATAAGAGTAATATTGAAAATTAAAAATTCCGCAGATCGTATATTACTGTTTCTTTGTAGACAGTATTTCGTATTCTTATACCATAAGTTTTGATATGTGTTTACCTTGATAGCAAAGTGCAAACGGTGAGAAGATACTGAATGCCGTAGACCGCTTAGGTTCCGCAATACGAAGCGGCTATGCAAAGGGAAATAACATCGCAACAAATATTTCAATTTTCACCGTAAATGTCGCATTTGAAATGAGAAAAATCGGAAAGGGAGACATAGCGTTTTCCTCCACAACTATTTTAAGAGATGGTGAAAAGAGCCAAAGTCGTATCGAATTAAGTGCCAATGCTCTCCGTAAGTAGCATTCGTTACATGATTAGTTGTTGAAATATACTGCATTTCAGATTTGAATAGCATATTTGTTTTTGTTGTATACAATCATCAACAGTTAACGTTCTTTCAACTGCTTTCGTGGCAGGCATAACTTGCAATATTAATTTAAAAAAAGAGAAGTGTAATCATATCTCATTTGATTTAACCCCTTATGACGCAATTCCGCGGCTCCAATTAATGCAAGCATCCTATGCGCTTGGGTGCGCTTGTGGTACAATTTTAGTGTAACCAGATACTAAAAATGGTTTAAGGCAAATTTAGATAATGCAATGCACAGAATGCAATATGGTTGTAATTCTTAAATAAAAGAACATAGGCGCTGTCTTGCCGATAATGTTTCAAATATGAATGGGCTCACTCAAACTGTACTACTTTCTTTCCTTGTTATTGCAGATCAAATAGTTTAAGGTCACAATATACTAAAATATTTCCCTAAGGAATTCAATGTTAAAGAAATAACTTTAACAAAAAATAACGTCAAACTTTTCCCCATAGAGGCCCTCATAACCATACATTTTCTTAAAGAGCATTGCAAACCGAATTAATTTAAACAATACAAAAGATAGATCATGTGTTATGTTAGAAAGACCTCGACAAGAATCAACGGTCACTGTTTTTTCGGCCGTCTTTTTATCCGCTTCTCTCCAGTTGATGAGAGTTTCCCGCCAACTGCCAAAGTCTCATGTAGTCTCCAACCTTAAAGCAAACCAGTGAATTTGTGGAACCCAACACTGTTTTTTTCTTACCACATGCAAGCAGAAATATTCAAAACTAAAGTCATGGCAAATGCCCAAACAGAGAATTGTGTCTTCAAATAAATGTTGTTTTTGGTTTAGAGAGTGTAACATTGAACACCAACACTATTTAGTATACCGTAACCTATAATGAAAGCTGAATACTCAGTGTGCATCGTTGCGAAATGCCATGCTTCATCCATATAATTTTCAAATGAACCCATGCAGAATTTTAGTTTACGCTATACTTCACAAAATACATAGTTTATTTTATTATATGTTTAAGTTATTAAGTCAAGCTTTTATAGATTTCATGTTTTCTATTTTGAAAATGTTTCACAAATACGAAAATAACATGTATTAATACGGCTCCTCTTTGCGTGATACTTACACCTACAAACACTTAATTTTGTCAAGTAGTTTCTTGGGAAAAAAACGTTGAAACAAGTGAGTGTACTAATAACATACGTACGTAAAATACGTGGGTTTGTTCCTTTACACGTTTATGTATACAGTATTTGATTTGCATAGTTAAATGCACACATGACATTTCAGGAGGGAACGGTACTATATATACTGCAGTTATTTATGAAGATTTGAGGGACGTTTTGTCCGAACATGCTTCTGTAAACAGGTAAACTAACAGTCAAGGTGTTCTGTTTACGAACATGAGTTATGTGGGTAGTGGATGAACCATCGTTAATAGAATGTGTATATCCTGTAACATATTCGGTTGATAATGAGTGTTCACTAGAAGTGGTTTCGTTGTACAGATAACACAGTTTATTGTTGCAAATGACTCTATATATCTTTCTAGATCCTCGAACGTCGGGCAAGTCATTAATGGTCCGGTCCTTTCGTTGACAATATCGGACAAGTTAAGACATCTAGATACACCTGTACAGTTGACGTTTAAACACACGAAGGTTTGACGCAATTACAATTGTATCTTCCTTTTGACCCTGTGTTGTACATGTTTTCCCAGTTAAACTTCCATGAATAAATACCATTTACCCAAAATATTATGTCGTTAATAACTGAATCCCTTTATTGTGATTTTAGACAAATCTGTCAAATCCCATTTGCAGTTACTGGAAATATGGAAGGTAAACAAGTTTTACACACGATTTTTTTTTCAATCATGCGTTTTACAATACGGTTACATAATGTATATAGACAGCGATACAAATCATGGTATACAGCCGACACCGACACAACAATGTTAATGAAAATATGTATTGTAACATTCTTAATGTGTATCACAGTTTTCTTTTTTCTACCTTCGTCTTTAAGTTATACAATTGATGTTGAGATGTTTCTTTTTATCAATGGAGTTCAAATGAGTCGGGATACTGGGCTACGGACGGATGTGTTCTGCAGGCGACCAACGAATACACGACAGTATGCGAGTGTTACCACCTGACCAACTTCGCAGTCCTCATGAGCCCCTTTGTGGAGGTAAGTTGTATACACCAATAAATGTACATGTTTGAATGGGATTGAAACGAAAGACAAGGTCTTATATAAATCTTCTCTTAATGTAACATTGAATACCTATATATTTCTGATCTGACATGAGTTGTCATATCATACCATATTTTATTAAACGAGTTAATGAATTTTGTTAGTAAACGAGCCTTTGGCGAGCTTACTAACGAATTTCCTGGACGAGTTTAATAAAATATGGTATGATATGACAACGAGTGTAAGATCTTTTTTATCACATGTTTTTAAACTAAATAACATACATCTTAATTGACCAAACAAATGCTGATAGATCTAAAAGTTGTTTACTATCGTGACGTCATTTCATGTTGACGACGTCATTTCACCAAAATAAAGCTTTGCGATTGGTTAGTTATTGATTCTGAAGCCAATGAAAACGCTTAAAAATGCTGTATTACACATGTGTAATATAAAACAATATGTAATGGTTATATTACATGGGAAACAAGGTATAGCATGTGATAAAACATTGAATTAAGGGAATGTCTCATTGGTGTTAAAATTAATACAGTACATCAATTTTCATTTGTCAGGTGTATCACGAATAAACTTTCTACCTTCTTATTGATGATTGAAAACAAAAGCGTGTAATCAGTTTATATGTCACTTTCAAGCCGATTAGACATATCTGTTTTTTTCCTGTATCTTTTCTTAGGCAGATGAACAGTCTGTTCCACTGCGATTGGTCTCTAGTATAGGGATTGGTTTATCGATGATGTGCCTTCTGCTGACAATCCTCATATACACGTGCCTTTGGAGGTAAAACATTTTACAGTTGATAGGATACAAAATGAAGTATGATATTGTAAATGTGTAATATTGTACAATGATTGATGTTATCTATTTTGAATCAAAACTGATAGTCATTAAATTTTTATTTCGCATTGAATTGTTTTTTTTTCAAAGATCGTTAGTCACCATTTCTTAAGTGCGTCGCACTAGACTTTACAACTTAATAAAATACATTTTGCATTTATACTGTTAATTGTGTTGTTCCCCATAATTTGACTGTTTCTGTTTGTGGTATTTTTTTCTGCAGTAAAATCATAATCATGTTTAATGCAAACACAATACATTTTGTAGAAATCTGAAGAAAGACAGATCAGTTCTACTACTGAACCTATGTTTAGCTCTTCTTATAGCGTATGTTGTATTTCTGGCCGGGATAGACCGAACAACAAACAAGGTTAGTTTGTTCATATAGGTCCATTAACCGTCGATTTCCTTCCAAGAGATGAATTTATACTAAATAATATGAAATGTGTAGTTTGATTGTGATGCGTGTACCTGTTATGTTTGATGAATTTAGCGGCTTTTGAATAACGTTGTTAAATGTTAAAAAACCGTTTAAGAATTAAAAAATGTTTTGCATGTGGAATAATACTTTATTATTGAAGCATTCTGTTATAATGTTTCAGGTACTTTGTACCGTAATTGCGGCATTGCTCCATTATATATACCTTGTGGTATTCTGCCTGATGCTTGCTGAGGGTGTAGACCTCATCATAATGACGGTTTATGTGTTCGCAGCCAAGTCGAGGTTGCACCTACTTCTCTTGTCTGCTTGGAGTAGGTTTCAGTGTTACTCGAAATATGGTGGCAATACAATCTGTTGAATGTGTATATTTTAACGTTAGACTTGTATATGTCGTTGCATTAATAAACAACCGGAAAGATCCGAAATATAAACAAAGTAGAGATATCGATAGGTTGAGGCGAATAAAGATCGTTATCAATATTATAAAGGTTTCTTGATGGCCTGGTCACGTTCACATACCCAATTCAGGATATGAAATGTTTACTCATTACCTTTTGTAGACAATTGAAATGTGTCGTGTTCTGAGAAAACTGGGCATAATGCATGTGCGTAAATTGTCATCCCAGATTAGCTTGTGCAGTCCGCACAGGCTAATCAGGGACGACAATTTCCGCTTATATGGTATTTATTGTTTAAATGATGTCTCTGCTTAGCGAAAATCCAGTTTAGGCGGAAAGTGTCGTCCCTGATTAGCCTGTGCGGACTGCACAGGCTAATCTGTGGATGACACTTTACGCACAGGCATTTTGCCCGGTTTTCTCCACATATATATTTTGTATAGAAATAACTGCGTAGGTCAATTTTCTTCTCAAGTATCTTCTACATTTTATTCTTATTGCAGTTCTTCCAGGTGGTATCGTTGGGATATCGCTTGCCTCGACACAAACAAGCGGATATGGAAATGATCGATTGTAAGTCTTATTTTATCCAAATTAAGGAAACAAATTAAATAGTTCTATTGAAATAACATATTAACATGAGTATGTTATTATCGATAATGCATCACCAATAATGGTTGTAAGTTTTATTTTTTTTTCAGCTGTTGGCTGTCGTTGACACGTGGGGTGATTTGGGGCTTCGTTGCACCAGCACTCTTTGTCATCGTGGTGAGCTCGTTATTTGAATTGCACACCACTTTTTGTTTTATAGGTCTGCAGGCATTCGATTGTTTATACATTGGTATGACATATAAGTTAATATAAATGTTAATTATGTTAATAAATAACGTGTTTTCTTTTTTCAGGTCAATTTAGTTTGTTTAATAGTTGTAATAAAGAAGATGTTTGGAATGAAGGCAATGACAAACAAATCATCTACGGAAAAGATTAAGTATATAGCAATTGATAGTATATGCATATATGATACTTAATATAATAATTGGTATCAAAATGTACACACGTTTGTCTTGTGAAAGAGTTCGACTGATTTTAAAATTATGTTTATTTTGTCGTTAATGACTTATGTAAAATTGCTCAATTTAAACGTCACTATACACCATATGTCACGTATTTGCCTATTGTCACAGGACGAGCCTGCGTTCCCTGTGCGTTCTCGTGCCTTTGATGGGCGTCTCATGGATCCTCGGCATCTTCTACGTCAATGAGTCTGCCTCCTTTATGCAATACGTGTTCGCGATTTGCAACAGCATGCAGGTAAGTAGAAGATTAATATGAAATCAAGTTCATTGGGTCAAATAGATTACCAATATTAGGACCGTGTTTTGGATAAACCTTACTTAAGACTGCACGTAAATTCACCTGACGAAGATATTTAATATTTTTAACTGATACTAAAAATGTGTAATGATCCGGTCTTTTTTTCCAGGGCCTGTTTATTTTCGTATTTAACTGCGTTTTCCATAAACCGGTAAGATGCTGTTGCTTTGACATACATTGAATGAAGATTTTCGCGTTTAAATGGATATCTAAAACAATTGACATAAACATTCAGACACATATGTTGAAGTTTGAGTTTCAAGCGAATATTAAATTCATAAAGTCAATTGTTTCGCTCTGCACTTTGCAAAGCCACTTTGTATTGCGGCACCTTATCGGTCATGCAGTATGTCTAGCAGTCTGATCTCTGCACAATTATCAAGCTCAATTTGAACACGTATGATTTAAGGTCAGAAATGCTTGCAAACCATTCCTGAATAGATGTCCTTGTCTCAGCGCTATGGTGGAATCCAAAAAGGTAACTGTTATGAATGCAGGTATTTTGTCTGTCGTATATACCCATTTAAACAGTCGCGAATTGTTAATTAAGACATCAGTTTGCCGTCTTATATATTATTTGATTGATAGGATCATCTGATTCGGAAAATTGGACTTAAATATTTTGATGAGACAAATCTAGACAGAAACAAAGTAATTCAAATCATAATAAATAAATAAACAAATATATTGGCCCCTATAGTTCCTACGTTTTGCTGGTTAAAATACCAATTGAATGTATTGTTGATTTTTCTTTTGAAAGTAATATTGCTCAAAAGTAAATAAATCTTTTGACTTTAAAATCCACAGAAGCCATCGAGTACACAAGCCACAAGCTCGACACTTTCAAGCAGCCTTGAACGGTCCATAGATGTTGTTTCGGATGTGGCCTCCAACGATGAAATAAAACATCCGGTCGAGTTTCCTGCTGAAAAGTCAATGAGTGAAACAGCTAAAGACTGTGCTGATGACAGTGAAGATAGCAATGTGTCGGTTACGACCGCCGATAAATTCATTAAACGAGCTTTTGGGGACGTAGTGCACCGAAAAGAATGCATTGGAGAGCTTTGATAAAGTTTTACTGATTTCTTAATGTACACGTTTCAAAAAATTATATACACTCTTCACATTTAACAAGAATTGAAAACAAATATATAAAATTAACCCAACATTTAATAGGAATATATGTTCTGTTATAAAAGTAGTGAATAAGAAAAAAAAACTATCTTCTTACGCAGTTTCTGGAGTTTCATTGTTTGCTTTTTTATTTATTATGCACGTGTTTTAAGATATGATTGTGATCATCGATTTAACATTTAACACCATTTATATGTGTTTAAAGAACTGGACTATACTGCAATAATAATTCCTGTATTTGAATTATATTTCCCTTATACGTGCATTTGTTGTAATGACCAAATAACACCTGTAACTTTTTCCCCAAATCTCTTCGTTCTATGAAAGGCAAAATAATTCAGTCGTGTTTGTTCCAACTTACATTTCAAACAAAAAGTTCATTGTTGTATTTGCTTTTTGCAAGTCTAAAGACCATGTTTAATTCATGATGTTGTGTTTATCTTACATAAGTTGGAAAAACCCTTACTCTGTGTTATTGTACAAATTTGATAAATCATATAGTTTTGTGACGACACTATTGATACGTACGCAAGTATACATTTAAAGACAAATGTGAAAAGAGAGACTCTTCAGTTTTGTGTGTTATTGTTTTGAAAATATTTAAAATGATTTAAATATGATAGTTTCTTTTAAAGAAACGACGGCAATAAATTAATCGCTTGGTCGACGGAATCGATCCGCACACAATTGGAACGAGCAGGCAAAACACATATACAATCATGTTTTTTTTTTTAAATTTTCGATATAATCAGAGGCGAACATAAAGAGAAAATTTCACTCTCTAAATTTAAATAAATAATATATAACCTTTTCGCTTTATCAATGTTCGTGTATATACCGTATTTTCTTTTTTTACTATCATTCGAAAAAAACACACCAAATTAAACACATACGGTTCGCATACCGATTTTAAAATAATCAAAATAGAGACACAATGCAGAAAATTCCAATTGTGTACTTCATAACGTTTTTCGTTGTATTATTTATGAAACAAAATACGAAAGTTATTTCAATATAAATATTCTTTTCAATCGGAAAATTACAAAGATACATGTTAGAAAATCGAAATACAATGTGTGTTTCCGTTCACCGTTGATGTTTAGATTAAACGGAAAACGATCGGCGCTGTTGTGTTTAAGAGATTAATCATTAATAATGTTCAAGTGTGCTTTTCTCCCTTTGATACGGATAAGCCATTACAAGAATAGTCAGCACATTTATTCTGTTAAGCAAGCATTAAGAGATAAGAGCTCCAAATTGCAGATTATTTGCCGATAATTTTAAACGAGGTCTTAAAACAATGTTTACAATTATTCATAGGTTACAATAAAGTGTATGCTCTCAGAGAACATAATTTTTGACAACCTCTTGATAATAAATGTTTTTTGAACGCTCCTAAAGTGTTTAAACACTTAAAACAAAAACAAACACATCAATTTTAACTGCTCGCTAACGCAACCTGTATCGTGATTTATAAATAATGTTAAAGTCCCTTTCCATATATAATTAAAAAACATAAAGTTGAGTGTAACGTATGGCCTGAGTATCGGGTTTAAAGTATATCTCCAGACAATGTATTGAGTTGAAAACAAGATAAAAACAATGCGAACTTATAATGTTCCTCAAGACACCTGGCTTTATAAGTAGTAATTGATAAAAAATAGTTTAATATATTACCTGATAAATCCGTTTAGATAATGCCGTGTACGAATGTAAATAAGATTTTTTGATACAATGAGCATTGTTAACATTACTTATTTTTTAACGGGTGAACTTACTTACCGAGCAAAACGGAAGCATGCACGGAAGTTATAAAACCATGAATTTTATATGTGCATGTTGAAACTGAATGCGCAGGCAACCTCTGTGATTCCAACATGGAAACACATTTTTACGCATGCCATCCGGGTCATTCAGGCCTTAACACACTGAATAGGCCCTTTTCAAAAAGCTAATAAGTGTTGTTTATGAATAATCATCATATGAGGTCATTGTTTCAATGATGTCTTAACTAGTGTCAAACAGATATTGCATACGTGTGTTTGACTTTATGTCGTTTCCACGTTTTTGTAACTAAAACAACATGTTTTATGATTGATTGTTTTTTTTTGCCACGCATTATTATATTGATTATTTAGCTAGCTGTAATTTAAAACGATTGCATAAGTCTTTACCACGAGTCGGTTATCTCGTCATCACGACTTAGTAAATTCTCAGCACAAGTCATTTATGATAACGACTGAATAAACGTAAATAAAAGTATTTTTAATTATAGAGTCACCCATTTCAATCGAAGGCAAGCCTGTATTGCTTATGAGACACGTACATTGATCATCCCATCTTTACTATCGATTCACATCCTTTAAGATTAAACTAGCGGCCGTGTAGGCGACCGACCAAGTAAGACCATGAGGTTCGAACCTTCGTCATCTCGCCCCGTGAACGACGAACGCACTCGTTACTTTGAGCTATTGTTATTTATTGTGCTATCCAACCGAACTTTATAATTCGTAACCATGAGTTATGTACTTGTCTCTTTTTCATACGGCGAAATAAGTTGCTTGCGATGTTAATTGCCTCGTTCCAATGACAGTGCTCGAAATTATCTGTATGCATCATGGACGCAAAATACACGGCGATTTTAAAGGTCTATCGAGAAAAGTCTGCACAGAAACCTTGGCAATTTTTGTTCCAATATTATGTTATTATTTCAAGAGTTTAAAAAACATGTGTAAGCGATTTTGGGGTAATACTACCCATTTGTTTCTGTTTTTATAATGACATACACATATGTTGAAACTTAAGCTATACCGACAAGAGAAAACCCCTAATTATATACAATCGGTCCTTAATTTGTCTCAAGGAACCATTTGCCAAACAGTGTGATGCAACACAAACGCAATAGATAAGACATATATGTATATAACAAACGCACACAACTGAACACAACTGGGGTAACCGCTTTTGAATGGTCGTCCAAAAGAACAGATTATATTATCCGGTTTCAAGAAGAGATCCAAACCTCACACTTAACCCATAATTATTCAAGATGTAAGTTGTAAGCATATATGTAAATGCAAACATAACAACACTTCACCTTTCTTCATCTTCGTTACTTTTTTTCCGTTAGGTACTTTTTTTAAAAGGTCTAGTTTGTACAAACGAAATTAAGTTAAAATGAATAATTGACGTTATTGTAAACAATAATATTGTCATAATATGACGCCGTTTGTAAGCGACTTTGTTTAAACATTAGCTTGGAATGAAAGCGTGGCTCACGTATAGATTAAAAAAAAATGTCGTAAACACATGTTGTACCGCCCGCTCCCCCTACGAAAATATTTTTTCACCCAACAATTAGAAAAACAATAATTTTACTTTAACGAAGCCATGCTTACATATTTTCCTTGTCATTGTCGTATATAAGGGAGAGAAATGCGTGCGAAAAGTCTGTCAAACGTTATTTAAAAAGATTGAAGCGCCACTCGTTTTGCGTTTATCAAAGCATAAACGGTAAAAGGGAACATACTACAGTGCGGTATTCATTTTCGCCTTTATTGTTCTTGTTCACTGAATGAAGTTATTTTCGTTAAGATCTTGACAATAAAACGAGGACACCTATGTCAAGGTTTTTAAAATAATGTACGCAGTAGACATTTTTTAAACAGCGAAAGCTTTAAAGGGACTTTTTCACGTTTTGGTAAATTGATAAAATTGAAAACAAGTGTTTCGTATTTGCAAATGTTCGTTGTAATTATGATATTTGTGAGGAAACAGTAATACTGAACATTAACCATGCTCTAAAATATCCAGTATATGCATGTTTTGACGATTTAAAAACCTCAAAGTTATAAAGTGTTGCAACGCGAAACGATTGAATAATTTGGGAATTTATGTTGTTATCGTTATATTGTGTGACACTTTGATAATTGCTTATATAAAGTATACAATAAACCTTACTCACTGTATGAGATCGGATGGCCGAGTGGTCTAAGCGTTTGACTTTTACTCCAGGAGTCAGTGGTTTGAGTCCCGGTGTTGATTACTAATTTTTTTCCTTCTTTAATTTTATTCGTGTTTTAACCGGAGCTTTTTAGTTCCGATGTTAACATTTATCATGCAAAGCATTTACTTACACACGTCTGTGAAAAGGTCCCTTTAAGTATATTTCAGATTACAACACTAGTTTTTAAGTTCATTAACTCCTTAAACAAAAGAATAAATGTGAAGGCAGTCGACTACCGTGAAAGATGGTAATCCGACGCCATTGATTATGAAAATAACTAATATAATTGAATTATATAGGAGAGAAAGAGTCATTGAAATATATTTTGTTAATATATAGAGTTTATTTTTTAAATTTCCATTAACAATACAAAACTCTCGATTAAAATTTAATGCTGAAAATATAACAGAA
>VMBQ01000984.1:143649-227908 GCA_007657795.1 Dreissena rostriformis | reverse complement strand
ACCACGAGTCGGTTAACTTGTCATCACGACTTATTTAAAGCACGAGTAAGCTAGGTATGATTACGACTTAATAAAAGTAAATTAAAGTGATTGTTTTTTTAAAGGGTCACCCCTGTCTATTGCACGGGCCAGCCATTGTTGACTTATGAGAGTTGTTAATGTATGCACATCTTTACTCATGATTCATATCATTTAAGATTGAACAAGCTGCTGAGTAGGCGAACGTCCATGTCAGAACGCGAGGCTCGAACCTTCGTCAACTCGCCCCATAGGCGAACGCCCTTATCACTGGGGCACGGTCACCTTACTTTGCTTTGAGTTAGTTATTGTGTTATCCAGTCTGAGTTACTAATTTGTAACCACGAGTTACGTTCTAGAATTTGTTCACACGACTTAATATGTCGTTTGCAATTGAAGTTGCGCCGTTATAACGACTATGTTTAAATATTTGCATGGGATGAGAGCGGGACGAACGTATAGATCAATACAATATTTGTCGTAAAGACACTGTGACGTCCCAATCCCCTACGAAGATACGTTTTCACACAAAACAAAAAGTAAGACATTTTATTACTTTAACGCTGCCATTCTTACAGCTTTTCCATTGAATTGTCGTGCCTAAGGGAGAGAAATGCGTGCGATAGTCTCTCATAAGCGCCACTCGTTTTTCGTTTATCTAAGCATAAAGCCCCAGTCCCATACAGATGCCGGATCAACACGGCTTATATCCCGAATGATCCGGCATTTGAACCGTTTAGCCGCCGTGTAGCTCCGTGTTGATTCGTGTAGGTCCTGTGGCGATCCGGGATGATAGCTCCATCCGGGATGGTCCTTGTAGCTGCCGTGTAGGGTCCGGGGACAGCCGTACACGGTCCGGTGACAACCGTATTTATGACTTAGTTGTCCGTGAGCGTCTTTGACAGCCCGGGAACACATTTCATACCCCTGTCCTTCAAGGACCATGACGGAAGTTGTACGGTTAAAACGGTCAACGGGGAAATACTACAATGCGGTATTCTTTGTCACGTGTATTGTTCTTGTTCACTGAATGTTATTTTCGCTCAGATCTTGAAGATAAAACGAGGACACCTATGTCAAGGATTTTAAAACCTAGTATGCAGTAAACAATTTAATTAAATGGAAAGCTATGTGCGTAGCATAATTCGGAATACAAAATAGTTTTATAATTATACTATAGTCTTTTATTAAACAATAAGTGTGAAGACAGTCGACTGCCATGAAAGATGGTAATCCGACGCCATTAATTATGAAATTAACTTTTATAATGAAATTATATATAAGAGAAAGAGTCATTGAAATATATTCTGTTATTCTAAACAGATGTTGCAGCTTTTCATTAACAATACATTACTCTCGATTAAAAAGGAATGTTGAAAATATGTAAATATCTTAAAAAAAATTACATATAAAACTCTCTCTCAAAGACAATGTTGAAAATCGAAAACTCTGGCTCTAAATATAATGTTGAAAATATCATTTAATTATGATATATAGTGAAGCTTTGAAATCTTTCATAGTCAGCCACATTCCAACATCGATCACATACTAACACCATTCAAACGAAACATGTAACCGACGTTCACCGTTAATGTTTCAAGTTTATCTTACGCAGTTTCAGTGTCTGCTTAATTGATTTCAATAAGTGATTAAAAAAAGAGACCCGACAAGCGTCTGTTAAATGTGTTACATGTTATCATTATACACGGCCGGTAAAGATTTGCTCAAACTCTGTTTGGAGGTGCATATAATAAGAATGAACCAGCGCATCTTCCAAGTCGAAGTTCCGAACAGAACACCTGTCAAAAACTTTCACAATGTTTGATGATTCGCCCTGGCTTTTAAATGTATGATCCTATGCTCCTAATCATTGGAATTTGATTACAAACTATGATATAAAACTACTATTTCTTAACTATAAGTATTACTGGTAATCTGATAAGTAATTCTGTAAACGTATTGTTAACATTTTAAATAATTACTTAAATACGGATAGCATACCGATCTCAACAGTTCACAGTAGACTATTTTAGGACTCAAGGTTAATTACGTTTCAAAAAGTACTCCTGAACGTCGTAGCCTTTCTTTTATCTACAAGTGCTTGTAAATTGAGTGTTGGTGTATTTGCGTACAGCTCAATCAAAGTCCTTATCGCACGAATCGGTATCATTTGACAAGTAGCACCACAGTGAGTATTGGTATTAAGTTGTTATTAAGTGACTTATGAACAAAAGCGCCAAACCTTTGTTCAGTCAAGTGTATACATTATCAGCAGCGTTTTGGATGAAACATAATATACTTATTTACATCTACTTTAACGTGTTAATTAGTAGGCTTTTAGCCTATGCGGTGATATATTATATAGGGATCTAGGTATTTCTGTAAATAATCTAGAATGTGCTTTTTGTTTCACATTCCTTATTAATTTACTTATATGCATCAGAAACATGTTTAATGTGCGTTTAAAAATTGTGAATGCATGACTTTACAATGTATTCATCATAATGCAGACAAAGAAAAGAGTCAATCGCGGTTTTAATGTGCACCCTTGACATAGAAAGCGTTGCGTACATATGATGACACATATAATAAAACTGCTTCCACATATGCTCAAGTTATAATCTTGCGAAGAATATGTATTCTCAGTCTGTCTTCAAACATACGAGAATGTTGTTTATACATAATATTATCAAACAAATCGTGTATAACTCGTGTGATTTCTTACTTAAAATTTCCTACAGTTAACAAAAACTCGATTGGCTTTTTAATCTTAAACCAGGTTTTAAACGAAGTTAAAAAGTATTGTTATATTCGGGTAAGGCTTTTAAATATTAACGAATTCACTTATAATTAATAACGTTTAGCCTATATCAAAATTTACAAGACGAGTCCAATATTCACGTAAGTACGAAAACAGTTCAAGGTCAAAACTTTACTCTCTAACTAAGCGTTGAGCTTTCAATGCAAACGAGCTCAACACAATAGGTTTGAACTGAACTTGGTATTGGCATTTACACTTATCTAACCTCAAATACGTTTTCAATATGCGAAACGTCTTTTGACACAAGTGAATAATACAAAATTTGTGGAGCGTCGTGAGAAAACCGGGCATAATGCTTGTGCGTAAATTGTCATCCCAGATTAGCCTGTGCAGTCCGCACAGGCTAATCAGGGACGACAATTTCCGCTTTTATGGTATTTATTGTTCAAATGATGTCTCTGCTTAGCGAAAATCCAGTTTAGGCGGAAAGTGTCGTCCCTGATTAGCCTGTGCGGACTGCACAGGCTAATCTGGGATGACACTTTACGCACAAGCATTTTGCCCGGTTTTCTCACGACGCTCCACAAATGTTGTTTATGACTAGTGATTAGATGATATCCTCATACGGTCTTTTATACATATGTACCGATATAGCTTTGAATGTTCAATTGACTAAATCTGCACCGATACCTATACTATATTTTATTTTTAAATGGTCATACAATGTGTGAAAATGTTAACAATGTTAATTGTACGAAGCTAATGGTGTGTTAAACCCTTTCTAAATTTTAACAATGGTATTCGTACAAAGCTAATGGTGTGTTAAACCCTTTCTTTAAAGAACACGGACGTGCCTTTATTGACGTATCGGATAACACTAAAGATTGCGACATTATGTTATTTAACATTAGCCCCCAAGATTGAAGACTATTTGGCAGACAGTGCGAGCTTGTTGCGGCGCTTATGGATATAATAACATTTAATCATTTTACAGAACTTCCTTGAGATAATATTATTTTTCTTAAGCATGATTTTAGAGTCTATGCGATCATATGTTATTTCAATTATACGCGTCTTGTCATTCCTTCGTTGAGATCCGATATACATTGAACTCGGTTTCGACCCCAAACAATTTGCATATTCAGTGTTTGTGGTGTAACGCGAATGTTCGCGATTCAATAGGCATAGTTATATCCTCGTTTACACGACCAGCAGATTTTTCCTTTCAGCCATTGCAGTATAAGTAAAATCTCTTATCAAGTATTCAAACCGGGTTCTATTCTTGGCATGTAAGTTTGGTAGTTGGTCACTATATCGGACGTGTGAGGTTCACTCCAGATACTGTGATTTTTTTCTTTCCCACAACATAAGATCACACAACCACTAGGTGTATTACAGAAACAATATTAACGGCTGGGCATTGCAGCTATGATTCAAAGTTCGTCCCAAATATCGGGGGTGTGAAGAGGTTAGTTAAGTTTGAGAGCTGGGACCTCATTTCATTTTAAATACACAAAGGGGTTTCAACTGGTAACGTCTTTGTAGTTTGCTTATTCAACATTTTACACATACAATATAAAGAAGTGAAATTCAAGTTGCTCTAGCGGTATTGCATTCCTATTATACACACGTTCGTGTTCCTTTATTTATGGCAAGTTACCATTTGCCAAAACAGTACAGTACGGCACAATACGAAACAACATACACACAAAGGGGTTTAAACCGGTTTTAGAGCGCTCAACCTCACACTTGGCCCAGCAATATTCATGATACATATAAGTGTATATTAACTTTAATCTCATAGCATTGCAACTCAAATTAAACAGTAATAAAAGGGAATTTAACGCATTTCATTTAATTACCATTTAATTACTCAATGGTAGGAAGGAGACCAGAGAAACAGAGTTACAACTTTTTGAGGCACGATGAAATGAAATTACGAACAAGTATCAACTACATCCCAAGTTCACTAAATCTTAATCGTAAATTCGTATTCATTATATATTGATCACCGATAGTCATAAAAGCCATACAGTGTTATCAGCATCGTACTATTACAAATATTGCAGTAGCTTTCAAAAGGTTATTATTGTTATACCCATCCATGGTTCTTTAGTTTTAAAGTTAAATAATGATTTTTCTAATGTTTAGTAATAGTAGGTTCACATGGTTCAGAATTGGCCTACGTTCAATGTAATCAATCATATTGACTACGTGCAAAAAACGTTCACTGGTTTCTGTCAGATTAAAATGATTAGAGGAATAAAGTCAATCAAAGTTCGTACCAGACCGATAATCGTAAACAATGTCCATGCAACGTTATAGTGGCGAGGTGTTGTGGTAATTTTTGTGAAACCTGTCTCATGACTGGTTCAATATCGAACTTAATAGTTGGTAAAAACACGCGACTTAATATCTTTCTAGACTTTATGTGTAATAAGTAAAATAAACTTTTGCACGCCATAGACATCGACAATGCCGTCGGCTTATGGAAGCCTAGTTTTGTCAAATAATTTATATTCGCGCTCTCCAGACGCCTTAGTTTTTTTTATTACATAATGACAACAAATCCGAATGGGATTGTACATATCTTTCACCTATACGATGACGGACAATTTATTAAGAAATCCAAATAAATATTACCGTAACTAAATGGACTTAATATTTGTTTTCATTAGTTCCTTTCAAAAAAGAACAATATATCACGAGGAATGACTAATCAGTAATTTATTTGTTTGACTAAATCTAAAAAAAACTTAAAGCAAAATTGCATAACTACATAACCAAACACACGAATACAAAAATCAACAACACGAGGAATTAATTTAAATGATAACACTGTGACATAGAAACAGATTAAATATAAACATTTATACACATGTCCGTATAAGCTCGTGCTTTCTTGAATAACATAATTATCTTTGGAACTTTCCAGTCGTTTGCGTTTGTTTTTATATAAAATTGAACAGTTGTTGTTTCTTTTACCAAAACTGAGAAACACATGTACTACGAGACGACAATTACCTAGTAGCCTATTAAGTAACACAGAAAGCAACTATATACATATGAGCCTCGCTCGCTAAAGGGGGCTTAATGCATGTGCGTAAAGTGTCGTTCCAGATTAGCCTGTGCAGTCCGCACAGGCTAATCAGGGACGACATTTTCCGCACAAACTGGATTTTTGCTGAGAAAAAAATTCCTTTAAACGAAAAATATCATACAAGCGGAGAGTATCTTCCCTGATTAGCAAGTGCGGACTGCACAGGCTAATCTGGTACGACACTTTACGCATAAAGCATTGAACCCCGTTTTCACAAAGGGAGGCTCAATTATTGTTTAATGGGAGTGTTGAAAACATTTGCTCACTGTCGACAGCGGTTGTCAGATGCGTTGTTTTCATTAAATTTATGCATTTGTACAAATTAAATAGCTTATCGTGAACAGTCTTAGCATGCAAACGTCTATCTGTTTATGAATCCCGGCAATGACCCACGTTCCTGGCCGGCGTAAATCCCGGCAGGTAAAGCCTGCGATGGCGTAGCATCGCTAGGTAATCCAGCAGACATTCTTGACCTCGTGTTTATCCCACTCCTACAACAATAAGTATGTAATCGAATTAAACAATAATAAAAGAAATATTCCACAATATTTTTAAGAACACATGCATGTAATAAAAGTGATAAGATGTGTATATTTCATAAACATAAAACACAGGCTCAGCAAACCAACTGACGGCATCAGTCGCATGACGAGTACGGACCTTCAAATATCATTCGATAAGTGGGAGAAAACACCGTTGAAATGTGATAAGGTATCTGTATAACAAAGTCAAGGTCCGATCATTTTTTGGTATTATATGGTCACATATATTGTTTTAGTGAATTCAATTTTTGAATGTTTTAAAGTTTCTTGTTTATGTACTATTTGCATACAAAGTCTAAATCGTCAGAACAATAATTATTTATACAATGATTTTACAGGAATTATCACACGCTGTAGTCATAATGTTTATTCTGACCATGTGTGTGCATAATTCTTCAAAAGGGTACCGTGACAATGTTTATTCTGACCATGTGTGTGCATAATTCTTCAAAAGGGTACCGTGACAATACTTATTCAGTATGTACCAATTCGATCCCGTTTGTGGCAGTCGCCCCTTGGTACTTAACGCCCCATTTGCGTACACATGAGCGCCCGGTAATCTAACCGACGTCAGGTCTTGAGTCATCCCGATCATGCTCATGGGTTTGTGTTTCGGCTGAAACTTTAGTCGGTGAATATCCCCATTTCTGAAATCCCGAATGTTTTCTATTAAGTTACGTGATGAAGTCTGATTGAAATTTTCAGATTGCATAACACATTCAAAGCATAGGCAGCTTTTCGAGAAATTGGTCAGTTTATTGCTTTCTTAACTTATACCGAGGCACAAATCTGATCAGCCGTGTGTTTGAAAAATATTTATAGTTTCACTACTTCCTTCAGTAAACATAGCATTTACTGGACACCATGTAAATCGATGAATCATCATCACAATTTGAATTTCAAATATTATCACAGACAGACAAAAAGACGAACAAAGAGATCGCACCTTTCAAACTGTGTGTTATCATTATCACTGTCATCGGACGACGAGGAGCTGTCGCTAGGGATCGTTAATAACGTGGTAACAGTTTGCGGCTTAAGTTGCCCCGTGCCAGAAATAGAAGCTCTTGTTGACACTCTGCTGCTCTGTTTCGGTTTCGGTTTCCAGCGAATGTTGTTTGGTTGATTTAGAATCTTTTGGAGTGATTGCACCAACACTCTTTCGTTTCTAGGGGAAAAAGGATAACGATATATTTTATAATAATTTTAATAATAATTGTTAATTCTTGTGTGTTTGCAAGGAACGGGTCATTTGAGATATTTATTTTGTTTGTAATGAACATTTATTGAAATATTCGTGAAGTCAGTGTCTTAGAAATACAAACAAGAAATGCTTGTTTTCACAATTAGTGCTATAGTGAAATCACAACAAAAACTCTACGAATTTATAAGCATTCGTTATGTTACCTTCCATATTAAATAAATACCTTTTGTCCCCTTTGCAAATTATTCCCATTGCAACGAGACCATGAATGAACAGACCGAAGACAATCAGACATTCCACGACGAGAAAGCCTATCAAGGACTTTCCAGACGTTGAACACGTGACGCATTTAGAGATGTCAGCAGTGGACGGAATGTGGGGATCGGCTGTGTAATTCACTGTTAAGGGAATGGTCGAAAACTGCGGAGGTGACCCGCCATCACTCACCTGAAATAGGTAAAGTTTGTAGAAGTTTGGAAGTTCACCAAAGCAATACACTATTTAACAAGTAACCAACGCACACAGACCCATCACACCTATGATAATTCCACATACATACTTCTAGATTAAAAGCAATGTACACGAAGACATGTTGAAACATGGTACATTATCACAATATTATTACAGATATTATCTATTTTACATATTTATAGAACGAAGAATCGATTACAGGACATGCTCAGCATATGCATTTTCAATTGTATAGGCTTTTGTCCTTCTAGAACAAATTCCAACAACACCGATTTCACTGCTGAATCATTTAATCTTAAAAGACAAAGGTGGCAATTCACTAACTTAAAATACACTAATTATGTGCATAGGGACATACATTCTTTTGTTATAGGCATATCTTATAACAGAANCACACAACATCCGTTGCTAATTTATTTTTTGTGTTGATGAATTTTGGCAACGGTTCAAATGTCTGGCATAAATGGTATTTCTGAAAACGGATATTGCAAGAAAGTTTTTGATTTATGTGTGATAATACCTTTATGTAGAAAGTGAACGCCTTATTGTAATTTAAAACTAATGGTTGACGAAGCTTCAACTCTCCCTGAGCTGTTCCAGTAGACCTCTTCTTTGAGAATACCGTCTGCATCCGAAAATACTTTCGACCAAGTCCGTTACCAAGGACATCGAAGAAAAATTTAGATAGATTATTGAAATCTATGTCTGTAACTGTGACTACGAGAAACACCTTCGACAAAGACGTTGAGGAGACTATCTGAAAATCAAGACAATAAGAAATTCAACGCAGAATAAATATGGAAATACATTAAAATACAGACTACGACTGCATAATTACATGCATTATATGTTGTTTACTGTTAATGTTTAGCATTCCGTTGTTGCATATACCTGGTAATAATTATTTCCCTAACAGTGTCCATTGCACAATAATTACTTATCACACATATGTAATTGCCACTGCCATAAATAAGTATAGCTTTGCACTGTATGCTTTGATCAGGCTTTCAATCAGGCTTTACACTCCATTTATATCTTACCATGTATCAATTGCTTTCCCCTCAGATACCAAATAATATAACGATCGGGAAAGACAAATATTTTTTTTCTACGTTTGTCTCATTTTAAGATTATTTTAAGAAAGTAGTACAGTTTAAAATACGTCAGATACTCATGCTATTATAGTCACATCAACAATACTCTATTTTGAGTGTGGTTATTAGAAAAAAATATAACACTATTTAATAATAAATCGATACATCTTTAATAGCTGTTGTCAAAGCACTGTGTCGCGGATGGTATGTTGTCTGCTTGTAAAAGAAGCTAGCAATTAACAATCATCAACACTTGAATTTAGCGAATTTTATATTATTATATAACCATCATGAACCTCCAGACTAATTATCAGGGATGTTATTCTTATTACAGTTTGCTACTAATATACAATTTAAACAATAACTCAAACGCCTCGTGACGTGCATACGGACATACGTTCAGTTGTTCAGACGGACGGATAAGTGCAATTTGTAATGCCTCCCACTCCGTGGGGTCATAGAAACAAACAGCTGTGCATTTTATAGAAAATGTCCTATTTCATATGATAGGGTAACCATACTAAAAATAGACTTTCTCGAAAACAATATGATCAAATTTCAATTAATGAGTACATTTGAAGACTATTTATAAACTTGTATGCATTAAACAACATACTTTCATTGCGAATTTTAATATTGCTTATGATGGACAAATTACCCAAGTATGCTCATTGTTTCGTTATTCCATAGTATGTCATTTTGTTTTAAGGTAAATTAAAGCAAAGCTATAAATCTCAAATGCAAAAACGATTATGTGACAACATGCTTAATGCTTACCTGATGCAATAATATTATTGTTTCAGAACGGATGACAAAGATAAAATATGTACCTTCAAGTTCAAACTTGTCAGACCGTCAGGAAATGTGTAGGACACAACTGGCTTTTGGTCGTTTACGTCTTCAATTACGAACTCGAGGTATGCGATATCCTTGTGATTGGCCGAGTCTTCACACTGGACCGTAATCATCGTGGTGGAAGGAAGTCGTGTCACTAGGTCTTCCAGATCCCACTCTTTCTGCAGGTAAATTTTCCTGTCAGTATTGTTCAGGCTGCAAACATAAGCTTATTGTTAAACAGAGAACTGCATTGCCTTTTGTATGAAGTTCCAAAACCCAAAAATGCAGGTAAACCTTCATTCCAGTGGTGTTCACGTTTTTAACATAGACAATAAGTGACAGGGATTTCAATAGATTTCGAAAACCATGAGTCAAATGCTTTAAATTTGCAGGGATCAAAATACTTAAGTCCAGAGATATTTTCTTTCTGCATATTTATGAAATGCTCTGAAAATGTATTTTAGAATAAATTTGAGAGAAATACTAGGCAAAAAACACATTTTTTGGTATAAAATGCATTATTGATTGAGCGGTCCATAAACATTTGCATCATTATGATGCAAGGCAGATAATATGCAGGATTCAAACTTGGGAACATTGCAAAATGCTTGCATCAAAAAGCAGGATTCTGCTTCAATTGAAATCCCTGACTAGGTGTATGCTTTATGTAAAGGTAATACATTAATGATATTTATAACAAGAACAAAAACATCGGGACTGAAACACTTTTGCCCAAAGATAAACCAAATCCTAGACATCCAGGTAAATCTTTCTGTCAATAGTGTTTACTCTGCAGTCATAGATAAAACATTCCTATTAGCTAGAAGAAAACAAATCGCAATTAACTGTTCGGCGCAGAAACGCTGTGCCTAAACGTAGACCAATAAATATACTGAACGAAATACCTTTAAATTATATTATGACATTTCTTGGCGTAAACTATGCAAACGGACGCTATGATTTTAGTTAAAGTCATGTAACGGCTTAGCCGCCATTAAACATTACCCTATACTCTTAATAATAGTGTCATGGTTAATGCATGCGTGGTTTTATTAAATTATTCAATCATATACATAGTAAGTAATACATGATTATATTATAGACGGAAACGTCCAAGAATACCGATTTAAACTGAATAAAATGACAAACGGAAAAATGATAACCAACCTTGATTCCTTTTAAAAGTGACATTCATCTAAATATAAGTGTTCAATAGTCATACCTAAAATAATGTTTGTATGTCCCGCTGACAATAGATAACGTCTGAATATCCTTATGGTCTTCGTCAGTACACTCTATACCAAAGTTGAACTTTGTTCCGACCTTCTGTATTTCATAAAAAATATAATTATACTAAAAGTGTGCTACTTAACATTGGCAAGCAAAGAAACACGAAATGCATGAAAGGTTTCTACAATATATCAGGTGATATTTGCTTTAGTAATAACATTGACAGGTGTTCACAGATCGCCTGACGTTAATCGAATTGTAAATTTTCTAGGTTGAATATGTGAAATTCAGTGAATAGTGTTATAGCGATCATTACTGGAATCTAATACAACAATAATGAAACTCTGGAAACATAATGAAAACATAAATTTTTGCTACTTTCTATTATTATTTTATTTGATGCGAGTGACAATAGCGCACAATACATACATGACATCACTTATAATAACAATAAATAAGAAAGGATCACCGACTTGGAAGGTCTACAACACAACATTGAAAAGCAATTTTAACTAGTCGGAACAGTTTTCGACGCATAACCCAATTATTGAATATATTTCTATAGTCTACTCATTCAGAAGGGATTCGGGAAACATAGTGTTTCCCCTATTTATTTACCTTTGATTCTTTGAAAGTGATCGACGTTTTCTTGACGCTAATAGCATTTGGTTCATTGACATCAGTAACGTTGATTACAAGCATCTTGGAACTTTTACCAGACAAATACGGATCGTGGACATTCATCAGTATGGAATAACTCTCCAGTGCCTCGTAATCCAATTTCTTTGACAACACCACGCTTCCGGCTGAAATATAATTCGATATAAGAATGAAAAAATAATAATAAATCGATAAAAAAAATGTCAAAGAAAAGAGGCGAACAATACAGTAGCAAACTAAACCATATATAGCACACACTTGTCATGAAAACGGTTTCGGACATAAATACATTGCTTATTAGTTATTACTAATCAACATAGGACAATCAAAAGAAACACATTATATTTGGGCATGATACTATAACGCTTGGCGTAAATTTAAATAGCATTTTACTCGCTACAAAAGTGTATACTTTAAATTTTAATCTTAAGAATATAGTTCTTGTTAAAAATATATCCAAGTTTGAGCACACACGAACATTTATCAAGAAGTCTTTCGAAAAGTCTTATTTCAAAAATAATCTTATAGTTGACGGTAAGTGATATTGAAGGACTTTAAATCACAGAATATCGGCAATACACTATCATATTATAAACGTTGGAAAGAAAACACTTTATTACTTCGTGTATCGAGGTAGAAGTAGGCAGACGCCGAGACCGGGGATACGGTCATAGTGAAAGTCTTTGGTTCTACTGGGCGGTCGACATCCTCTACAACTGGTGTAAAGAGAGTGTTGCCGATCCCTGTGTCTTCCGGAACATAAGCGGTGTATGGGAGATTGGTTATGGACGGGTAAGAATGTGAGGCTACAATAGAAAACATAGTTTCATATTTCATTTAAGTGACATATAGTACAAACATATAATAACTTCTATATACAATTTCAAATCAAACTAAACAAATGAAATGTTTAGTATATCGAATCATGAAATATTTTCGATGTTTGCAGTACTACCCGACCATGCAAATGGCTTACGAGTCACTAATCAGACACATTTAATGTTTTTTGTCGAAGCGCATGATAATGTACAATATGCACAGTTTTCATGATTAGTATTTTGCAGTGGAACATAGGAAATTCGTCAGTCATCAGGTTTACTGTTAAGTTAATTGCATAAAACAAGTCCCCATTTGTAATCGTAAGACCGAAGGAAAGAATGTGAAAAAATGTTTAGTAAAAGATGATGAACAAATATAATTGAACTTGACATTTTAAGAAGGCCACGGAAGAACTACCATTAATGTAAGCAAAAATATATCTAGATTTGTTTAAAAGAATTATACTGAGGATAATAAATAAATGTACATGCTCGTACAATATTATCCTCAAACGATCAACTGCTATAATTTATAATTCAGTCAGCGGGAAAAACCATGCAGTAACTTACAATTAAATGTTACATTAAGCTTCCCGCAGTCGTGTTTAGGGTGTTTGCTGTCTCCGACACAAACGTCTATAGCATACGCAGCGACTGGCTCACCGGTGATGCTCACATTTCTCCGTAATTTGATTTGCAACGTATTCTTATCTAGATCAATAAAGACAAACTTGATAAGAGACATTTCGCTCAGTAGATACGGCCATGATATTGTGCAAATTATTGTTTCTTTCATGTTTTTGTTTGATTTAATTAGGTACGCACTTAACATGTTCATTCAACAGCAATACGAAAGAGCAAGTGTATACCTATGAAGCATGTTAAGGGGTTATTGCTACTGTCAACTGTGCAGGTATATGTTAACGAATCTTTTTCTTTATCACTAGCTGTCTCTGTTTCTAAAGTGCTCCCTTTGAAAATGGTCGACTGGTCAACATTTATGTATATGGTACCTGTAACACGTAGATACATGTATACACAGACATTTGCTATATAATAATATAGAATTATACATCCTTTACGCATAATGTGTTCATGAGTTTAAACAAATCTGGATTCGTCTTCGATCTTTAAAGAGATTTCCATGTTAACATTATATGACAAACAATTTATTTTTTGAAATGCTCATAAGTTGACAAAACTTACATTGTCGTTTTTTCAAACAAACTTGCTCCTAATACGAGTTTTACTGATATTGCTTTCTCAAAGATTTACTCCTGCAAAAGGGAAAACGTAGCCTACTTGCCTTTTTATTCGTGTTTATGAAACATTCAACTATAACTGTACCACAAATTGCTTGATTCTTATTGTATGGATATGTAAGCGAGATTAAGTGTGTTGACATAAAAGCAACATACCGACAATTGTCGTTAGGTTTGGGCCCATGTTTGGAATGACGTCAATCGTGAGCACGCCCGAATCCCCCTCCCCTATACTGTCGTTGCAACTGATATTTATTTTATAATTCAGCTGGCTTGAAGACAGTGCACGTTGGGTATTTGTCCCAGCAACGTAGTTTTTTACCACGAAAACTGTAAACATAGAAATGTTTGAAGATTGAATGAAAAAAACGTTTTATTTAGCTCAGTGAAAAACAAATACGTTACTATATATTGTTGAGAACGGACACAATAAAAAATAAATGCTTCATTTGTTATCTTTAATTAGTTTTTTTTAAATAGAAAGCTCAATAGAGGAAATGATCGGGTTATTATTAGCTTGTATTCTGCACCCATTACCGACTATGATATTAAAATATAATATTATGTACGCACTCCCCGATCCCCGGAACGTTTCTTGCATATAGAACGGCTTGTTGTCGTCTGCGTTTGTAATAGCGCACGTGACTTCGTCCTCTGGATTCTTGTCATATGTTTCTATGGTGTACAGTGTACGAGTAGTAGCTGCATCCTCTTCGATTTCTACTATCTTGGTATTTGGCAGATTAGTAATATTGAGAGGCTAAAAAACAAATGAACATTTAAATGAACGAATTGAAGACCAAATTTAATTGTAGCTCTATGAAACACATTATCAAATACATGTTTATATTTTTAGTATTATAATGATAATCAAATGTTGTATAACTGAACGAAGTTATTTCTTTTAAATGTTTACATTCGAATGCTGGAAACAGGTAGATCTTCTGTAAAGTGCCCAATATAATTATTGTATCGATATTGGGAAATCAAGGATATCGATTGGTAATTGGCCAGATTGGACAATTAGCACTCCAGAAACTCAAATCTGTGACTTACTGACTTAAAGGGACTGTCAACCACGAATAACGAAAACAGAAGAGTTCTAAAATACCTTATTTTTTTTACAATTATTAGTTTAAATTGATTAAAATATCACGACTGGTATATTACATTACTTGAAAAAAGTTCATATTTTCAGTATATTCGGTAATAAAATTTCGCGATGTGAAATCGAAAGTACATCGCGAAAATAGGTGACATAACGATATACACACTATAAATAACGAAAGTAGATTGATCATTTTATATATAAAATATATACAATTCACTTCGCATGCACAATTTGCATTCCTGGGTTTACCACGTGACGATGATGATCAATCTACTTGCGTTATTTATAGTTAACTGGTAGTTACCTGGTAGACATACCCAGTACAATTTATTACCGAATATACTGAAAATATGAAAACTTAACAACTTTTTTCAAGTCGTGATATTTTAATCAATATAAACTAATAATTGTAAAAAATACAGTATTTTAGAACTTTCCTTTTTTCGTTATTCGTGGTTGACAGTCCCTTTAAACTGATAACTTAATACATACTTTGTGTTATTTTTGTGTGCAATTATGCAGTTTATCAAACGATATTAATTTTTTATTTTTACTACATTAAATTACAAAAAACGTATTTTAACCATCGGCCAAAACAGACTTAATATAAATGAAATGGCTAACTTTAAAAAGTATTGTCCACTTAGCAGTTTCTTCACACAATTTGTCAGTGTTTGTTTTCAATATCAAAATTGAACATATTTACAGTATTTTTTACAATATGTGTTAACCATCGGCCAAAACAGACTTAATATTACCGAAAGTGCTTACTTTAAGATAACAGTCCTTTAAAGCGGGACTGTACGATTTTGTCAAATATTTATGAATTTTTATAAAATGTATTAAAAATTAGTATACATATATTTCAATATAAATTAAAATAAAAGTTAAGAAGAACATGTGTCGAAAAATGCGAAATAAGCTAGATATTTAAATCTAAAATTGAAATTGGCTTCCAGCCGAATTCGCCAGCATATATATAATACATGTACAATGTGAATCTAAATTTAGTTTTAGTGCAGATTCGTTCATACGACACAAAGACACAATTTTGTTTCCTTACAAATACGAGTAAAAGTGTCGGCATCGGCTTTAACCAGCGCTAACTTGTCTTTGCTGCATTTTATGAAATTCGTCTTCAAATTATAATTTGTATTGCCTATTTTGAGTCATCGTAACATAATTTAATCAATATTTTTAAATTTAACACATGTAAAAATCGTACAGTCCCGCTTTAAGCAGTGTATTCATACAACATAAAGGTTTAGTTCAATCTCAAAATTGAACGCATTTAAAAAAAATCAACACAAGTCAACACCTATTGTTATAACTTACATAATTTACGTAGGAAACAGTAAGGGTAAGGGGACAGACGGCGTAATAGCTACACGAATCTGCATCGGTGACAAACGCATTTAAAACGTATGTAGTTGACGGATAGCTCGCAGGTAACGTTGCAGTTGTTGTTATGACGCCTGAAAAAGTTGAGCACTCGGAATGACTTGCGTTTAACGAGTATAGTTGTAAGTAAATGCAAACCTAAAATTGTCTTGCTTATCTTATACACCGGTACGTTATTTAATTAAGTTGGTACCACTTCATTGTTAAACCTCTTTAATAAATAAAAAGTGATAACTATAAATAACTGTAATTTATCTAAAAGTATTACGTATAAATATATGGAACGAAATGAACGCTACAGTGCATGCGTACCCGTGAGACTATCTATTTGGAACAGATGAATGTATTTCGTTGTCAATGAGTACTCAAGTGACCGAAATGAAGAGGCACTCGGTACGAAAGTCTTCACTTCAAAAATTACACTATTTGCGGCTAGTTCGGCGTCGACCGATTTGGATCCGGATGAACACTGAGGCGTCGGTCCGCAATAGTCTACAAAAAGTGAATGCATGATATTATTGTTAAGAACAATACAAAACAACATTTTTAATAGAGGACATGTTTTGGATTTGGTGGAATATCGATTTTAATTCCCGAGTGATCATAGAAAATAATATTTGCACGAGCTTATGCTTACAAATGATTATTTTTGTATTTTTTGCTGAAATAATGACGTCGTAACGTCATGAAAACGACGTCAATTCAAATTATCGATAATTGTCACTGTTAATTTTCACTGTTTGAAATAGTAAATGATCAGTTTTAATTCACTGATATTTCTCTGTAAACCACCGGAAAGCATGAAATAATGTATGGCATCGTCTAATTGACCTTGGTGTATTTACAGGATGAAGCAGATATCCAGGTGCAGACATCCGGGTAAGGCTGGGAACGGATAAGGATATTTAAGGAAAGTGACTAAGCAAATTGAATCAAGACAGTGATATAAATACGAAAACAAAAACGTTGTTAATCGTTCGAAAATGATAAAAGTCCACTGGACCGGTTAATGCATCACATCGAGGTTTTGTTTTCAAATACTTCATCACGCAAATGGGAAAAGAAAAATGCCGTTTTAAATTAATAAATGTCCGTGAATGCTATACACGATATTCGTAAAGAAACAAAAGTTGATCGCATATTTAAATCGATGTACCTTTTAAATCGACGGTTAGTATTTCGCATATTTCATTTCGCCTTTCATGCCCACATATCTGTATTTCGTATGTCTTGTTTGCCGGTGTGTCAAACAGATACGTCGTGAGAGAAATATTCCCAAGTTGATCTACAAAAAAAAATAACACAATAAAATAAGAACATGCCATACCAATACTAAAACTATTCAGCGAAATTGTGAGTAGAGGTGCCTGGTTTGCATCGCCACACGTGTCGTGTGTAAAATCATTCAACCAATACTTTGGTTATATGGGTAAGTGTAATGTTCCTGTCAATAGTTAACGAGTTTATAGTATTTTACCATCAACATGATGTATTTAACAATAATATAAATATTATAAAAATCTGAACATACATGAACCAACGTTACTGTAGAGATAATGTAATGTATTTAAGTATTTTTTAAAGCAAAATTTACTAATAAAAAAACGCCTTTTGCCTCGTTCGAGATATACATACTGTAGTAGTTGCCACTTGGATCGCCTTTAAAGTAGGTTGATGGACTGTTGGTGTCCCGTCTAGTAAACGTGTACACATATGTTAAGTTTTCGCTTTCGGGATCAATGTACATGGTTGAAAATATTATGTCATGTTCACTTCCTTTCCGCAGATCAATGGTGATTCTCTCTGTGAACCAATACGTTAACATATTGGAGGAACATAACAATGGCTGAAGGGGAAATCGAATCATCCGTACCAAAAAACCGTTTGGAAATACATGTAAAATAAGTATTATTTTCACAAAGCGTCTTTGAACAACAACATACCAACCAGAGGCGACAATTCATGCAACACTTATTGGAAAAAAAAACAACATACTGAAGTGATAATTTTGCGGTTAGGTGCATTGCTCAACAAGTTGTGTTAAACGACATATTTATTTGTTATTTGTAAATATTAAATCTAGAAACAAAGTAAAACTTTGACATTTTGGCGTACTTGGAACATTCCTGTAGAGAGGGGATAGATTTGGCGTTGGCCAAAACGTGAAATTGCGAGTATCCGTTGCCCCATAGCCGTCTTTGCATTTAATGGAGACCATGTATTCCTGGGTGACATTGTGGGTCATGCATCCCGAGTGCTTGGGGCAGGTGTAATTCTCTCGCCGGAAGCCGCATTCGCGAAACTTGCATTCTCTTTTGTACAAATCGAATGCTGAAATAAATACACAATTGGTAAGAGCTTTCAAAATATCGTTGTTTATTATGTTAAGAATCGATATAATTCTAAATCGTTGTATTGGGAGAAGGTCAATGCTTTGTTTATGTTCAGGACTTGAAGTAGCACGGACCCCGCGCGATGCACTATTCGTTAACTGCGTGAAGTTATATACGGCTATCAGTTTTCAAATCACATACAATTAAACATGACCTTTATATAAATGTACAGTATCATCTTATAATAGACATACGAATTAATAAACAAATAATAGTAATAATGCGTAAATGAGAGCGTGTTTAAGATTTTAAAACCACTGTACGGACATGAAAAATCGTAATATTCTTATGATTATTATCGAAGAAATGTTTCACACAATCTGCGCTACAATATGTTCAGCATACAATTCCAGTGTTTTGGATTGTTGGGATCCTCCTTCAGTTCGAAAAGTTCCGTATCGTTCTCTCCCCACTTGTCAAACACGTATTCAATCCAGCAAGTGACATTGTCTTCCAGTTCGTGTCCATCAGATTGCCTTGAATGAGAACAAACGATTTCATTCAAGAAAGAGAATTCGTACTAACAAACAAGAAAATAATAATCCGATTTATATAACACCGCTTGCTTACATATTGTGAAATGTGTATGTTTACTAAATGTCTGTATCTATGCATGTTTTGGTGATAGAAAAGGCATATTCATGTCTTGCATCGAGAGAATAATATATTCCCATTCTGCTTGCTAACATGTATAAAAAACTTAAGGTTATTTGTGTTCCTCAAATCATTCATTTTACGTGTGCTGTGAGGTGTTTGCAGTTATGCCCGCATTAAGTAATATTATGAGCGAATTAAATACATACCTTTCATAGTTATAATCATACACCTCTAGATGGTGTAAATATGTTTCGTCATCTGTGTCTTCATGTAATCGCATTCCTGCTGGCAGGCTGCTAATATGAGGGGGCTAAAATATGCCCAAATAACACACATTATGTACGTTTTATTACATGCTTAGGTACTCCAACTTAAAAAAGGGCAAATGCATGTCCGATCCGCAAACTAGTAATAATTGACGAATGCGACCAATATCAAACGCCATGCATTATTTATGTAGACTTGAAATATACGAAACAATATAAAAGAAATTTAGGTAAGTACAGCCGAGAAAAAAGGTAATCCCAGCGTTGAATAATTCCAAGCCACGGTTTCTGAATTCACAATAATATATATAAACGAGACACAAATGCCTTTATACCCTGATAGAGTGCTTACCCAGTTTGTGTACCAAATGGTTACGTCCATTTGACAGGTGGTCCTATAGCATGATTCTGAGTTATCTACTGTTACGGTCATGGTGTAGTCTCGTGTAGGCCAAGACGGCCAGATACTGATGTTCCGTGTTAAATAGATTTCACCTGGATTTGTGCAATGAAGGCATATTTATTGATAAATTATATATAGATCCGACATAACGTTTAACACGTGAAGCGTATTCACATAAATAAGCATTAACTATACTTAGAATTATATCCTGTGAACATACGTTGTTGGAGAACGCAATACCGGTTGAATATACCATAACTATCTTTCACTGCGAACAAAGCATGTAATCAGTTCAACTATGTGTAAGTACGACAACTGTAAAGACACACGTTTGTTTTGATCACGTTGATGTTATTTCCGATTCAAATGTGGACTGTAATTAGCTACATGTGATTTAATTATTTACTATCCAGCTGGAAATCGCCCTCTCAAAAATGCAAAGAAGTAGGAGCTTATCATACTTAATTTTAACACATGAACCTCATTTTATAAATAATTGAAAACTGTACAGAAAAGAGCTTAAATGTGCACCTGTAAGTGGATTGATCGTTGCTTCCGTGAAGCCTCCATTGGCTAACTGCCATGTCAGATTGGACCACGTAGGTCTGCAAACATAAACGTTAACAGAAAAAGTATTACATGCAGCAGCTTACATAAGCGAAACTTGTGCAATTAATTATATGACCACAGTTTCCGTGTTTTTGTGTATGTATGCATGTATGTATGCATGTATGTATGCATGTATGTATGCATGTATGTGTGCATGTATGTATGCATGTATGTATGCATGTATGTATGCATGTATGTATACATGTATGTATACATGTCTGCCTGCCTGCCTGCTTGTCTGCCTGTATGTTTGTCTGTCTTTCTGTCCGTCTGACTGTCTGTCTATCTGTCTGTTTGTTCGGCGGTCCGTCCGTCTGTTTTTACGTCTCTCTGTCTGTGTGTTTGTCTTTTTATTTATTTATGTAATTAATTTATTAATTAAATTATGTTTTAATTTATATATTTACTTATTTATTTATTTATATTTTAATATTGGTTTTATATATAAATGATTGTATGTCTAATGTTAATTTATAACTATTTATAATTTATTTGTACTATACGTTAAGTTATGGGTAATGTTATACACTTCATAAAATACTATATGATATTCACCTGAAGTTGGGAAAGTGGTTTTTGGGTTGTGGATAGATCATCTTGAACAGGGAGTTGTTGGAATTGTGTCCTATGATGCCATGAGTATCCCAGAGGTCCAGGATCTCCTGGTTCGTGCAGTTTGGAGTCTGGTAACACGCCCCTGTATTATGTATGAGTAGAAATTTAACATCACACATATGTCGTTTACGGGTATTACGTTATTCTACTAAGTCCCCGTAAATTTAATTCCGAGTAATTATTAGTTTCCAAATAATATCTAACTTTACTTTAATGTACTTCGTTCGGTGTCTGATAAATTCCAACAAGTAGCATTATGAACACACGAGTTTAGAAGTAAGACTTATTTTTTTCGACAATAAATAACCCCTAGTCAACATCAAATCTAAACTCCAGACACATCCGTCAATTAAGTCATATGTTATCAATTAACGAAAAATACTCTAGAGATGCGGTAAAATTAAAATGCAGGAAATTCTTTTTTCGTTTATGAATAAAACCACACTTACATAGAGTTATGTCAAAGTTTTGACAATGTTCGAAATGCCGACGATTTTTCACACACGTTGTCATGTTGAACGTATAAGAAAACTCTTTCGTTAATATTTTGTCGACCTTTATAAAACCATTACCTGAAACATATCATGTCAGCAATCATGTTACTTAAAAGAACATAACTCGAACAGAGTACATATTAATTTAAATCCATAAGCGCCTCAAGAGATAATATGTTCTTGTACACATTGCGGTCTTTGTTGTGAGTGTATTGAAACTAATAACGTAGAAACAGTTAAAAGTCAAAGAAAAACAGACAAGCAAATGTTAATGAACAAAAGTGGCATACTTGTATCGAGTGTAAAGAGTATGCTGTTGTGAATCCAAATTGGGCGTGGCATACTTGTATCGAGTGTAAAGAGTATGTTGTTGTGAATCCAAGATGGGCGGGGTGGTATCGTTGTGTAGTAAATCACGGCGTCGTTATCATCGTCCTCCTCGCTGGGATTAGAAATGATTCTATTAATCACTGTCCCCGTTGTGGAATCGTTTTGGAACACGATAACATGAGTACCATCTGCAAGAGAATATCGACCGTTTATTATGTATAGACAACCTGGCCAGAGCACATTCAAATATCGACCGTTAATTATGTATAGACAACCTGGCCAGAGCACATTCAAATATACTGATGAAGTTCCCAACGTGTTCACTGTGCTCGCTTTAGTATGACGAAACAAAGCAATATTGACTGACTATTTTTTTGAATTCATTTAATTTACAATGTTTTTAATGAAAACAATACGAATTCTAGGGCTGTATTCGTCAACGCACTGAATACGTAGCAATAACAAGAACATATTTGACACATTACAACCGCCAAGAAAAAACTCGGTCCGTCTTTTCCTATATGTATTTATATTTAAATCAATTTAACGTTTAATTTAATTTATTTTCCACAGACGTAAACCACACAAACGGTTCTGTTTTTATTTAAATTATTTTAACCGTGCTTTGCGTCTATTACCTTTATATGCAAAGCCTGGTATGATATCAGTGTAAAAGAAAAGAGACGGTGTTTTCACCGCATGACCAGTGGTGTAGTCGTTATAAGACTTGTAGTTGGTTTTAATACAATCGACGGTGTAATAGAAGGTCTCATCCGCGTTGCCACAAAAGTCCTTTATAGCGCATGGTTCACAAAGGGCTTTCTGGCATTCCTTCTTGTAAACTTTGTGGTCAGGTTCTGAAACATCACATGGCAATACCATATGCATATCATATATTTGTACAATGAAATTTCATTGTTTTGAATGAGTGTAGTCATCAAAGACAGATTTGCATGGTAGTTTTTTATTGGTGCGCTTCAGAGAAGTCTATGCCATTTAACCTTATGATTAAATTTGTATAACATGTATTTATCTGCAGAAGTAATATAAACCATATAATTATGATCAAGATCGCTGTTTTGTTTTATATCGAAACAATAAAACTCCAGAAACTCTATCAGGAGACTTTGTTTTCTTCTTATCTAAAACTTTTACTTATTAATACCAAATCATAAAACGTGTAATCACCGCCTTATAACGGTCGATGCAAAGGATTGGGGGTTAACCGGTTTGAGGGCTAGCCGTACCTCACATTTTCGAAAGAATTAAACACAAACCAAACGCGCGATTAAAACAATCTCATTCAAATACAGACAGAAAATCGAAACATGAATGTTATAACGTTCTGTGTGAAAAGAACACTACGGACACTCGATACGCATAGAGTGTGTCTTATATAACACGAAATCATATCATATTATATGATCATTGTAAAATATTGACACGCCTTCATTAGGTATTCTGTAACAACTTTGGTTAACGAAACATTTTGGAAAAATCAAAAAACGAAGTAACCCTAGAGCGGTACCAGCAAGATGTGAACAAACCTGTCATGTTTACCATCACAATGCGGATTTGTTTATTAACAGTTGACCAATTCCCCCAACAAGTTGATACTGCACATAGGCACACGAAAAACAACCCTGCAAATAAGTCAAACTGGACTCTTCGCATTGATTTACAAAACCTATCAATACACTCGAAAATTCTACTAACCATCTATAAAGAAAAAGTCATGGGCGTCTTTAACAATGCACGAGTCGCAGTCGTGTGTTTCTGCGCATGTGTATATTCCGTGACACGTGAATGTGATTTCACATGTGCCAGTCACGTGCCACAACATCTTCTGCCGGTCGGTGTTTTCGTGCAGTTGAACTATGGTCGGACTGTTTGTTATCGATGTGTGGTCTTCAAATAAATACAAAAATAAAGTAATATGAAAGCTCAGCAGGTAAAACCAGATTAAAACGAGAATATTCACCATAATATGTTGTTGTCAAGTTATTCAGTAAAGAGTGTAATACTTGAAAGAAAACAAAAAACATAATAAGATTTAAATACGCCATTCTGAAAATTAGTACATAATTTTATCCTTTTTGTCTATTATTTTGTATAGCATAGGACACACGTTGATTTTGATCACCAACAAAACATGTAAAATGTTTTCGGACACTATCATCAAAGGGTAGAACATGGATCTTCATTTTCGATAAGATATGTATTGGATATTACCAGATATTATCACCTAAGATTTGTATAGTCAGCTACAATGGTGTTTACAGTATTAAAATTCCGGACTTAATCTTTGCTGTACCGTTAACGCAGCTTAATGAATGCAATGTAGGGCAAAGTGCCAACAAATTGTCTTAATTTAAAAAAGGAAATTCGTAAGAGAGAATCAAGTAATAAACTTACGCGTTATTGCATTGTGTATGACAGATGATATGATCTATTGTTTGGACATATGTCGACCAAATATTGTTGTGACTTTATATATTATGTGACAGATAATTGATATTTATTGATTTAAAACAAGATACTAAATACGGGATATAAATCGTAAATAAGGAATAAAGAATAAATATGGCTTTGTTTGTGAAAGATATACTCACAAATTGTCATTTTGAGAACATGGCACGTTTTATACTGTCGACGATTTTCTACACAAATCTCTGTGGTCAGGGAAGTGGCAGTCTCGGATGTCAGCTTGGCGACTACTCGCACTTCACCAGTATCTTGACACATTAAGATAACATTGTCTGATGTACATCATTGATTCAGTTCGATTTTGACTCCATTAACAGAACACATGCAACAATTGTTACTATTGCTACTACGACTATTACTATTTTTATTTGTAGTATTATTACTAGTACTATTTAATTATCATTATTATTACTATTTATATTACTATTTTATATTCATAAACATGCACACGCGCATATGATACTTGATGAGTCAATAAACACACATGCCGCATACTTTTAAACACAGCAAAACCATACCAAGAACATAAAACTCGAAAATCTCTATCATACAGTATAGTTTTTACATGACACAACATGTTTAAAATGTAATTTTACCTTTAACGACAGCCAGCCAGGAGGGTTGGTCACCGGACCGGATGTAAAAGATGACGAAATCGTTGTCGTCTGCCGTCTCTTCGGGGGATGAGAACACCTTGTTCACCACTTGGTTTGTACCATCGATGCTCTTACCGATTATTATGTGATCTCCCACTGCGTATATTTATGATAGTAATACGTATTGCTAGTTATCATTCTTGAATAGTTATTCACTTTCTAAACAAGTGATCGGAAAATTAATAATAAGTTATGAAATAATATGGCTTTAAACGTATAATAGAAAACCACACCGACAAATCGTATTTGGCAAAAATTGTTTTATTGGGGGAAAAACTTGCTCTGAAAAAGTGACGGTATTTTTTCAATATAAAACATGAAAAAAATATGAATATATTATAAGGCAAAATGTTCGTTTCACAAATAGTACATAATATTTACATGTGTTCATAAACAAAGTTGTTAAAAGGAATATTTACATTCGCTCGCGAATGCAAATGATGGGTTGCCATCCTCGAAAAATGACAGCCGCTTAGTAAGGTAGCCTGTTCCAGTTGTGAACCCGCTATAGTTGTCATTTAGTCGCCAGCACGACACGGTATAATCATAGAACTCGTTGGCATCGACACAGTATTTACCAATGTCGCATGGCTCGCAAAGTTTGTCCTCGCACTCCTTCTTGAATACTTTAAATCCTAAAAAAGAATTTTTCAAAAACCTTGTTCATTAACAAAGAAATGTGTTTCTTTGCGTTCAAATTAATGACATTTATTAATTTCCACGTGTTGTTATTAATTTGATAATAACGAATAAACCTTTATATGTACCATCAATTCCAAAAAGGTTATTGCTGTTTGACACAGCACACTTATTACAATCTACCACTTTTGCGCAGGTGTAGACTGAATGACACGTGTACGTGATTTCGCACGTGCCAGTGACGTCCCAAATGTATTTCTTGGCATCTGTGTTCTCGTGCAATTGGACAATGGATGGGACGTTCGTGATGTTATTGTAGTCTTAAAAAAAATAATTTAAATGTAAAGCAAACGAAAATATACTTCATGAAATACGTAATATATTTGTAAGTTCATATTAATTTTTGGAGTTTTTTTTTATTTGTATTATATACAGTGTGTTTTGTGCAGCTAACTATGTATGGTCGGACTGTTTGTTATCAACGTGACTGTCGTCTTCAAATAAATACATAAAGGCAATTGAGAGCTCACCAGTATAAATACAAACATAAAGTCATTTGAAAGCTCAGCAGTTGAGAAATCCTTGTACGTATGATAAGGTCGTATATTCCACGCAACTGGACAATTATCAACACTGCCCGAACGTGAGCAAATCAACTAGAAGAAAACGACAATATTAAACGTAGTTTGCAGCGGTCAAGTTATTCAGAAAAGAACGTCTCATTTGAAAGGATTTTTTTATAAGATGTATTTACTCCATTCTGACATGGTAGTACATATAATATCATTTTTATCTATCATGTTTAAATTCGGCACAATTTGATCTTGAGTTGCAATAAAACCATATGAAATGTTCTCGGATACTATCACCAAATGGTAAAGAATGTTTTTTTTTATTTTCGGACATCTAGTAGTTAGCAATTCAGCGATTGTATTACCATAGGTTTGCTTGGAAGCTTAAACGCTAATTTCAGTATTACAACGTAATGCTTAATATTTGCTGTAACTATGGTGTGAATAGGAAGCTTCAAAGGCTGCATGGTACAGAAATGTGCCAACATATTGCCTTATTTATAAAAGTAAGAACATCGTAAGAAGTAACAAAAACTTGATAGTTTGTGCATTGTGTATGACAAGTGATATGCCCTTTTTTGGAAATATATCTACCGAATATTGATTGCGCCTTTAACTAGTCGGTCACAGAAAACTAATATGTTTTAGGTTAAAACAATGTAATAAATACGTGATAGATACCATTCATAAGGAATTTAAACAAAAACGATGTTGGTGAAAGATACTCACAAATGGTCATTTTGAGAACTTGGCACGTTTTATACTGTCGACGATTTTCTACACAAATCTCTGTGCTCAGGGAAGTGGCAGTCTCGGATGATAGCTTTGCAACTACTCGCACTTCACCAGTATCTTGAGAATTAAGATTATCCATAAATTAAAAATAAATTTGTCTGATTTACAACATTGGATCAGTTCGGTATTGACTAAATCAACAAAAGCATACAGCATTTTTATACAAATTATTATAAGTATCAGTATTCGAAGAAGTATTATAAGTATTATAAGTATTATTTGTATTATTTTAATGATTACTACTACTATTATGTTCATATGCATGCACACACGCATATGGTATTTGATGAGTCAGTTACCACTATTTGTGCATCCTATGAAACACAGCGAAACAATACCAATAACATTAAACTCGAAATTCTCAATCATACAGTTTAGTTTAAACATGCCTTAATATATTTTAAAATGTTTGCGTACCTCTAACGACAGCCAGCCAGGACGGCTGGTCACCGGACTGAATGTAAAAGATGACGTTATCGTTGTCGTCTGGCGTCTCTTCGGGTGATGAGAACACCCTGTTCACCACTTGATTTGTCCCATCGATGCTTTGACCGATTTCAATCTGGTTTCCGACTGCGTAAAATAATGACAGTATACAAATGTATTCCATGCGTTTTTTAATGTCCTTCTTGTATAGTTATTCACTTCCCGAAACAATCGATCGGACAATTAATAATAGCTAATGAAATAAATGGGTTTTAAACGCAGGAGTGAGTCCTTAAACGTATAAAAGAAAACTACACTGATAAAACGTTATTGACTAAATTGATTTCTTCGGTAGGTAAACATTCTCCTAAAATGGTTTTGGATTTATAAGAATAAAGCATAAATAACATATTATTATATTAAAATACAAAATTTTCGTGTAAATAAATGTACATTTGCTCGCAAACACACTTGTAAAATGTATATTTACATTCGATCGCGAACGCAAATGATGGGTTGCCATCCTCGAAAAATGACAGCCGCTTAGTAAGGTAGCCTGTTCCAGTTGTGAACCCGCTATAGTTGTCATTTAGTCGCCAGCATGACACGGTATAATCATAGAACTCGTTGGCATCGACACAGTATTTACCAATGTCGCATGGCTCGCAAAGTTTGTCCTCGCACTCCTTTTTGAATACTTTAAATCCTAAAAAACATTTTTTCAAAAACCTTGTTCATTAACAAAGAAATGTGTTTCTTTGCGTTCAAATTAATGACATTTATTAATTTCCACGTGTTGTTATTAATTTGATAATAACGAATAAACCTTTATATGTACCATCAATTCCAAATAGGTTATTGCTGTTTGATACAGCACACTTATTACAATCTACTACTTTTGCGCACGTGTAGACTGAATAACACGTGTACGTGATTTCGCACGTGCCGGTGACGTCCCAAATGTATTTCTTGGCATCTGTGTTCTCGTGCAGTTGGTCAATAGATGGGACGCTCGTGATGTTATTGTAGTCTAAAAAATGATTTAAATATAAAGCGAACGAAAATATTATTGATAAATATGTAATATATTTTCAAGTTCATATTTTTTGGAGTATATTTATATTGCAACATATTGTAATTGTATCAATATCATTTATTCCCCTGATTGAATTACGATGAAAGCTAGTCAAAATATAAAGGAAATCGAACTCCAATTGAACTAGCAGCAGAGAACTCTTATATTTAAAAACAGGTCCTTTATTTGTGAAACATGAAAAGCAAAGACGATCATTGGGGTTATTTAATTTATGCCTTTATTTTAAGTAATACATTGTGTATGACATATGATATGACCTAGTTTGGGAAATATATGTAAGTCGACCAAATATTGTTGTGACTTAAGATATTCTGTTAAAAAAATGTTTACTATTTTAGGTTAAAACATATACCAAATACGGGATATTTCCCATAAATACGGAATACAAATGTCGTTGTTTGTGAAAGATATACTCACAAATGGTCATTTTGAGAACTTGGCACGTTTTATACTTTCGACGATTTTCCACACAAATCTCTGTGCTCAGGGAAGTGGCAGTCTCGGATGTCATCTTTGCAACTACTTGCACTTCACCTGTATCTAGAGACATTAAGATAACAGTGTATGATGTAGAATCATTTTTTTTTTATCTCGATTAACATAAACACGCAGCATGTGTTACTACTAATACTAATACTGCTACTGTTACTGCTACTGCAACTGCAACTGCTTCTGCTACTGCTACTGCTACTGCTACTGCTACTGCTACTGCTGCTGCTGCTGCTACTAACACTACTTAAACTGCAACTACTCTTACTACTGCTTCTACTGCTTCTACTGCTACTACTGCTGCTACTGCTGCTGCTGCTACTGCTGTTCCTGGTGCTTCAGCTGCTGCTGCTGCTGATACTGTTGCTACTACTGCTACTTCTGCTACTACCGCTTCTACCGCTACTACCGCTACTACTGCTACTACTGCTACTACTGCGACTACTGCTACTACTGCTACTACTGCTGCTACTATTCTTCTTCTATTACTGCCACTACTGCTACTACTGCTACTATTGCTACTATTGGTACTACTGCTACTACTGCTACAACTGCTACTACTGCTACTACTGCTACTACTGCTACTACTTGTATTACTACTACTACTACTACTACTTCTACTACTACTACTACTACTACTATTACTACTACTACTACTACTACTACTACTACTACTACTACTACTACTAATACTACTACTACTACTACTACTACTTCAACTGCTGCTAGTACAACTTCTACTACTACTAATACTACTACTTCTGCTTCTACGACTGCTTCTGCTGATAATGCTGCTGCTGCTACTACTGATACTGCTGCTACTACTGCTACTACTGCGACAACTGCTCCTACTGCTCATACTGCTCCTTATGCTCCTAATGATAGTACTGCTACTTCTGCTGCTACTACTGCTACTACTACTGCTACTGCTGCTACTGCTACTACTGCTACTATTGTTGTTACTGCTGCTACTGCTGCTACTTCTGCTACTGCGGCTACAACTTCTACTTCTAATACTACTGCTACTACTGCTACTTCTGCTACCACTGCTATTACTCCTTACTTCTGGTATTACTGCTAATACTGCTACTACTGCAACTATTGCTACTACTGCTACTACTGCTACTACTGCTTCTACTACTACTACTGCTACTACTGCTACTACTGCTACTGCTACTGCTACTACTGCTACTACTGCTTCTACTGCTACAACTGCTACTACTGCTACTACTGTTACTACTGCTACAAATGCAACTACTGCTACTACTGCTACTACTTCTACTACTTCTACTACTGCTTCTACTTCTACGACTGTTACTACTGCTACTCCTGCTACTACTGCTATTTCTACTACTTCTTCTATTACTACTTCTTCTACTACTGCTACTACTGCTACTACCGCTACTACTGTTACTGCTACTACTTCTACTACTACTACTACTACTACTACTACTACTACTACTACTACTACTACTACTACTACTATTAATAATAATAATAATAATAATAATAATACTGCTGCTACTACAACTACTACTTTTACTGCTACTACGACTGCTACTGCTGCTACTGCCGCTACCGCTGCTACTGCTTCTACTTCTGTTACTACTGTTACTATTGCTACTACTGCTACTGCTGCTCCTACTGCTCCTACTGCTCCTACTGCTCCTACTGCACCTACTGCTCTTTCTGCTGCTACTGCTGCTACTGCTGCTGCTCCTGCTTCTACTGCTGATACTGCTGATACTGCTGCTGCTTCTGCTGCTGCTGCGTCTGCTGCGTCTGCTGCGTCTACTGCTGCTTCTGCTGCTGCTAGTGCTGCTGCTACTGCAACTGCTACTGCAACTGCTACTGCTGCTGTTACTACTGCTGGTACTGCTGCTCCTATTGCTGCTGCTACTGCTGCGGCTACTATTAGTACTACTGCAACTACTGCTACTACTGCTACCACTGCTACAACTGCTATTACTGCTTCTACTGCTACTACTGCTGCAGCTACTGCTGCTGCTACTGTTGCTGCTACTGCTGCTGCTACTGCTGCTTCTGCTGCTGCTACTGCTGCTGCGACTGCTTCTGCTACTGCTGCTGCTACTGCTGCTGCTACTGCTGCTGCTTCTACTTCTGCTACTGCTGCTTCTATTGCTGCTGCTACTACTGCTACTTCTGCTTCTACTGCTACTACTGCTACCAATGCTACTACTGCTACTACTGCTACTATTGCTACAACTGCTACTACTGCTATTACTGCTACTACTGCTACTACTGCTACTACTGCTACTACTGCTACTACTGCTACTACTACTTCTTCTACTACTACTAGTACTGCTACTTCTACTACTGCTACTACTGCTACTACTATTACTACAACTATAGTACTACTACTACTACTACTACTACTACTACTAAAACTACTACTACTACTACTGCTACTACTACTACAACTACTACAATAATTACTGCTACTACTGCTACTACTTCTATTGCTACTTCTGCTAATACTACTACTACTGCTACTTCTACTACTGCTACTACTACTACTAGTACTACTACTACTACTACTACTTCTACTACTACTACTACTACTACTACTGCTACTACTGCTACTTATGCTACTACTACTACGACTGCTACTACTGCTGCTACTGCTACTACTGCTACTTCTACTACTGCTACTGCTGTTGCTGCATACTGCTACTGCTACTGCGACTACAACTACTACTACCACTACAACCACTACTTCTTCTACTACTACTTATACTGCAACTGCTGATTCTGCTGTTGCTGCTGTTGCTGCTGCTGCTACTGTTACTTCTACTGCTACTTCTACTATTCTACTTCTTTAGCTACTACTACTACTACTACTAATAATAATACTAATCATAATCATTATAATAATAAAAATAATAATAATAATAATAATATTTCTATATAATTATATTTATAATTATTATGATGTTAGTATAATGTATTATTATTATGATTATTATTATAATTCTTAGTGTAACTATTATTATTATTATTGTCTTTATTTTATTATTATAATAATGATAATAATTATTATAATTATTTATTATTATTATTATTATTATTATTATTATTATTATTATTATTATTATTATTATTATTATTAGTATTAGTATTATTATTATGTTCATAAAAACGCATATGGTATTTGATGAGTAAGTAACTACTACTGGTGCATACTTTGAAACACAGCGAAACAATGCCAATAATATAAAACTCGAAATTCTCTATCACACAGTTTAGTTTTAACATACCTCTAACGACAGCCAGCCAGGATGGCTTGTCACCGGCCTGGATGTAAAATATGACGTAATCGTTGTCGTCTGGCGTCTCTTCGGGTGATGAGAACACCCTGTTCACCACTTGATTTGTACCATCTATGCTTTGACCGATTTCAATTTGTTTTCCGACTGCGTAAATTTATGACAGTATAAATATGTATTCCATGCGTGTTTGTGTGCCCTTCTTGTATAGTTATTCACTTACCGAAACAATCGATCGGACAATTAATGATAGTTAATGAAATAAATGGGCTTTAAACACAGGAGTGAGTCCATTGAACGTTTAATAAAAAACCACACTGATAAAACGTTATTGACAAAATTGTTTTCTTCATTAGGTAACATTTCTATTAAAATAGTGCTGGTATTATACGAATACAGCATAAATAAAATATTAATATATTAGCTTTTTATTGGTTAAATTTTACATTTGCTCGCAAACCCACTTCTAAAATGTATATTTACATTCGCTCGCGAACGCAAACGATGGGTTGCCATCCTCGAAAAATGACAGCCGTTTAGTAAGTTCGCCTGTTCCAGTTGTGAACCCGCTATAGTTATCGTTCAGTCGCCAGCATGACACGGTATAATCGTAGAACTCGTTGGCATTGACACAGGACTTACTTATGTCGCATGGCTCGCAAAGTTTGTCCTGGCACTCATTCTTGAATACGTTAAATCCTTAAAAAGAAATTAAAAAAAAAATTGTTCATTTATATAGACATGTGTTGATTTGTGTTCAAATTAACGCTATTTATTAATTTCCGCGTTGTGTTATTCATTTTTTAAATTATAAACAAACTTATACATTTACCATCGATTCCAAATAGGTTATTGCTGTTTGACACAGCACACTTATTACAATCTACTACTTTTGCGCAAGTGAAGACTGAATGACACGTGTACGTGATTTCGCACTTGCCGGTGACGCCCCAAATGTATTTTTTGGCATCTGTGTTCTCGTGCAATGCGACAATAGATGGGACGCTCGTGATGCTATTGTAGTCTTAAAAAATGATTTAAATATAAAGCAAATAAAAATAAACTTAATGAAATATGAATATATTTTTAAGTTCATATTATTTTTGGAGTATATTTTTATTGTAAAGGATTTTTGATGTTAATGTATCTGAATGAATTACGATGAAAGCTACTCAAAATATAAACAAAATCGAATTCGAATTAAACCAGCAATAGACAACTCTAATATATTCAAAAACAGGTCCGTTCTTTATGACGCGTGACCATCAAAGACTATCATTGGGATGATTTAATTAATGCCTTTAATCAATTTATTTATGTGGAATAAGTATGGGATGGTTAATTTAAATTTTAAACGAGCAAATCAATTATTAAATATAAAATATCACGTTTAAATATCACATTTTATATAAACTACACACATATTTGTATGGAGAGGTCCTTGCATGTTTTCTTATGACGACGATTCTCTGCACAGAACGTGACCGTGTACGATGAATTAGTTTCGGCGGCAAGGGAGGACACGACTTTGATGTCTCCATTGTCTGTAAATATATACATATATAAAACCATTACTCTCGCCGATTTTTATATACAATTAGATACTTATCATTGTAAAGGAAACGCAAACAACAATGCTTTTCAGCCCACTCATGAAATTAAAAAACAAAATCTGTACAAAAATGTAAGAGGAACCAAAAACATTATTGTTTTTATCAGAAGTTAAGCCCTATTTAGTCGTTTTTACAATACTCAATTAAACTGGAAGTGTATTTAAATTACATCAACTGTAACAGTCAGTACTATATTGGAAGGACATGAGTCAATGCAAACGTTGAAAGTAATGTGCATTATGATTTTAAGGTAAAATGAATTTAAGGTATAACCATTTTAACTCAATTAATTATGGTGAGTTTTTGAAAATAAAGTCAAGCATATTCAGGACTGGTAAAACAGTCAAAATGTAATTGACCACCGCAAAACAAACTGAAATAGAAATGAAGTCGAAGCAAATCCGCACGTTTTGTTATGGCGATATTACATACAGAACGGTTAGACATTTTATTTTGACATAGCATTCACCAGCGCATGTCGAAAAAAGTCATTCTGGTCATTTAATGCAAACAACAATGCTCCAAGACCGAGTAATGAGCTTCAAAAAAACTGTAATGAACACATGTGAGCATTAATTGAAACGTTCCCTTCTTGAAAATGTGTGTATGTGTTTGATAACATCCGCTTCAAAACAATGTCTAAGACTCTTGTTGATTTATTTAAAAATAAGTAATTATTGCAGACTTACTCTTCGTTAGAACGAACGAAACTATATTCCGATATCATTGTTTTATTTGGTAGTATTATACGTTTATTGAATTTAAAACTGATTAATTGTGTTTTAGATTAAGCGGTTATAAATAATTAAGTCGCCAAAGTAATAAATTGAAAGAAAAGAAAAAAGTCAACCGCTTCTAACCTACATTGTTTATCATGGAAAATGAAAACAAAACTACACATTTTTCTCCTTACTTAAATCTACTGCAATCCAGGATGGGCTGCTTCCAGAGATATGGAAGGTGATACTGTCGGAGTCATCCGGTTCACTCTGGGGATTGGACGTGATCCGGTTGACAATTTGCCCTGTTCCCTGGATGCTTTGTCCGATCTGAATGCTGTCTCCAACTGGTGATTTCAACGTTAGATATATTTAAACATATCGTGTGGGTTAAGTTGGTTTAACATTGTGTTTTCAGTTGATTTTTTATGCCACCGGTTGCGGAGTTTTTAAGGTGACTTACTGTAATATTTTCAAAAGGTTTCATTTTATCCTTACATGCGAGTATTTTATAAATAAATAACAAGCATGGTGTTCCTTGTGTGCAAACTGTTGATTTTCATATTGATTACATTAAACACAAATGTACATATATATTTGATAAATACATTCAAATTTAAAGGTAATATTCCTTGACATAATTTCAATACAAAATCGTCATACTGAAGTAGGACGTATTTAATACAAAGAAGGCATTAGTAATCTTTTGTCTGTCATAAAGATCGACACGTATGAGTGAGGTTACAAGAACTAGACAAACGCGAAGTTTCAAAGTGGGCGTATTTTTATTTTAAAGATAGAATTCATTAGAGACGAATTAATGTAAAACATGTCTTACAGTTGGAATCAAAACTGAAAGGCGGGTCGACATCTGCATAGAACGAAAGACTGGCCGTTTGAGACGCAGTTCCAGTTGTTAATGTACCGCTGGACCTGACGCAGCTTATTGTGTAGTTGTATGACTCCCCGGCATTCGCGCAGTACTTGTTGATGTCACATGAGTCACAGAGACCGTTTAAGCACGCCCTCTTGTAAATCAACAGATCTGAAAGAAAGAGTGAGGTTTCGTGAAGCATTTACACATTTTTTTCCATGTTTTGTTTTTGCCGCAAAAAAAGAAAAATAGTTGGCGATGTCCACTGGTCCACGCGAGTTCATCGCTTACTTTTTTTTATCTAAATATGAAGAAGTGAAACTCCAGAAGCTGTAGCAGTATTGCAGTTTTATCATACACACCTCTGTGGTCCTTTATTAATGGCAAGGAACCAATTGCCAAAACGGTACAGTACGGCACAAAACGAAACAACATATACACATAGTAGAATAAAGCTTGGGTCACCGCCTTGGAACGGTCAATGCTAAGCATTGGGTGTTTAAACCAGTTAATGAGCGCTCATCCTCACACTTGGCCCAGCAATATTCATGATACATATAAGTGTAAATAAAATTTAACCTCATAGTATTGCAACTCAAATTAAACAGTAATAAAAGGGAATTAAAACGCATTCAATTTAATTACTATTTTATTACTCAATGGTTGAAAGGAGACCAGAGCAACAGAGTTACAACTTTTTGAGGCACGATGAAATGAAATTACTAACACGCATCAACTACATCCCTTCTTTATACAAAAAATATTTCAGAATATAGCATCATATAGTTAATATTTCAGATCATCATCGCGCACCTACAGGAAGAAGCAGCCTTGGCAAAGCCTTGTTATGATAAGAATATTATCTTTTTACGTTAATTGCTCATTATTTCCATTACATTTTATACTGTTGCACTTAACGAGCTGAGTCAAACCGAGAACACTCGTGTGTGTGTGAAATGCTTACATTAGTCGCCATTTAAAATTCTTTGGGATTGCAGCACATACATGTAAATGAGTGGCTGATATGGAGCTACGCCCACTAATATTCAACTTCAACAGTGATTTGTTTGGTAATACACGGTTTGCAACAAAAACAGACGCCATAAGACGATTGCTTCACTTTGAATGTGCGTTATTTCAGTTCATAAAAAGAAATGCGTCTCACATATGTAAAAATGAAAGGATATTTAACCAGTAAAGTTAGTTGATCCACATGAACCATGTTTGCGAGACTAGCAAACCAAAGCATGAAACCTACTTTCTTACTCATATTGATTGTTATATATGTTAATGTTTATATTTCTACGTTTCGAAACACAAAGTCACAAACTTAGACTAGCGTCAGGCTTATATAAGTTACACAATTTGGAAGTAAACCACAATGCCTCTTACTGTTTGTATGAAATAGACCATTGTTCACGGAGCAGGAATCGCAGTCCACAAGCGAGGAGCAGACGAATGAATATGTGATACAGGTATATGTGATGTCACACTTGCCGGTTACGGTCCATAACAACTTCTCTATGTCCGTGTTCTCGTGCAATGAAGTTATGGAGGGAGCGTTGGTCACGTAGCTGTAATCTGAACATACATTATAAAAGTATTTATTTATTATTCATCTTTTTCAATTTGTTAGACTATCGTATCATACAATGTTGGCGCTTATAAAAACATATTTGCTAATGCTCGTGCATTAAGTATCATAACATATTTTTATTTCTAAACATGGCAGAATAAAGTTCGCTTGAAGTAAGTAGAAAATTCATGAAAATAAGTAAATTGCCTGCTTGTTGCAAAATCCATGACAATGGTTAAAGGGCATGACAAAATGACCTGTCCCGTGTAACCAGGATGGTACAAGCATTTCAATAATTTAAAATATCTTAATGTTCGTTCTTCTTTTGACAAGATTTATCAAATTCCCAAGAAATAATATAGATATGTAGTTTCACCAAAATTGCAATTAAATTAAAATTATGTCTGCATGGTTCGCTTGTTTATAGTATTCTTGTAAAAGATGTCCAGTTTGCCGAATAGCATACAAAACCATTTTATAGACATGCTTTAAATAGATACAGGACAGTAAGAACAATCGCTATAAAGTAGATTTGTTATAGTTAAGAATGCTCACACAGTGTGCTTTGTTGTACGTTACATTTTGATATGTTATAAACATTTTACAACTAACTATGGTGCCTTCAATATGAATGAAGCAAACAACAACATGCATTAATAATTATTATGTATTCATGACAGAGAAATTGAATACCCAGGCAATGGCATGTACTCTGCCGTGTATATTCTATCAAAACAGTGTGCCCTTGAAATATCATACCTTCATTCGAACTAGATAATGTCATAATAAAAATCACAACGTTTACAAGTGTTACTTTGACTTCGCATTACACAAATTAGCAGAAACACTGTTCGCTAAGTTTGAGCATTAAAAAGTTATTTTAGTATTTCATTATAAACATGTATTCATATTGGTATTCCGTGTTAGTATATGCAATCAAATCAAGAGTGTAAAATATGCTTTTAGAAGTTTCAATATTTGTTCATCCTTCAAAATTTTCTAAAAGCATCTTCAATTTTGCTTTAACGACAGCGTTTATAGTAACAATGAGATAAGGCACAACACATAGTCATGATGGAATTGAAGAATTTATGAAATAACTTTTAAATACGTTCGAATAAGCAAGGTACTTACATAAAGTTATAGACAAGGTATCACACGCGCGCTCATTGCGACGGTTCCTTACACATATACGCGCGGTGGTCGAACGCAAATATACTTCATACAATTTGTAATATTTTCTCAAGTTCATACTATTTGTAGAGTCTTTTTTTATTGCAAAGGATTTATAATATTTTGTTGTTATATGAATATCATATATTCCCCTGATTGAATTACGATTTAAGCTAGTCAAAATATAAACAAAATCGAACTCCAATTAAACCAGCAGTAGAGAACTCTAACATTCCAAAACAGGTCCTTTATTTATGACACGTCAAGAAAAAGACTACCATTGGGATTATTAAATTTATGCCTTTAATTAATTTATTATTGAGAAATAAGTACGATGAGGGCATTTACAAATGTAACGACTAAACCAAACTTTTTTATCAAATATAAAATATTACGTTTAAATATCACATTTTATATAAAATACACACATATTTGTATGGAGAGGTCCTTGTACGTTTTCTTATGACGACGATTCTCTGCACAGAACGTTACCGTGTACGATGATTTAGTTTCGGCGGCAAGGGAGGACACGACTTTTATGTAACCATTGTCTGTAAACATATACATGTATTCCATCATTACTCTCGCCGATCATTATATACAAAGGATATCATTGTAAAGGATGCGCTAACAACAATGCTTATTTTCACCACACGCATTCAATTGAAAAACATGTGTAAAATAATGTCAGAGTCGAAAACAAATTTTTTTATCTGAAGTTGAAACCCTATTTAGTCGTTGCGATGCATGTTTATTACACCACTCGATTAAACGGGAAGATTAATAAAAATTACATCCACCGTAAGAAACAGTACTATATGAGAAGGAAATGTGTCAATACAAACGTTGAAAAAAATGTGCATCCCATAATTTAAAGGTGGGTATTATCAATTTAACGAATAACCAATATAACTCAAACGATTATGATGAATTATTGAATACTCAGGACTGGTAATAAAGTAAGAATGTAATCGACCACCACACAAAAAAAACTCAAATAGTAATAAAGTCGACATCAATACGCCGTTTGGAAATGGCGATAGAACTTAAAAAACAGTTGGACATTTAATTTGACATAGCATTCACCAGCGAATTTTGAAAAAAAAAACATTCTGGTCATTGTCTTACGTTCAACAATACTTTAAGACCGAGTCATCAGCTTCAAGAAAACTTTATTTGACATATGTGAGCATTGATTGAACCGTTTACTTCTTGAAAATGTGTGGATTTATCTAATAGTAACCTGTTCAAATCAATGTCTAAGACTGTTGTCGATTAATTTCATAAAATGCTCATTATTTCAGACTAACTCTTCGTAAGAACGAACGAACAAATAGTCCAATAGCTTTTACAAACGAACGCAAAAATAGCCCAATAGCTTGTTTTATTTGGAAGTAGTTTACTTTATTGAATTTAAAACTGATAAATTATGTTTTGGATGAAGCGGTTTCAAAATAATAAAATCGCCAATTTAATGAATTGAAAGAAAAGAAAAAAAATCAACCGTTTCTAACCTACCTTGTTTATCATGGAAAATGAAAACAAACGCTTCAAGTTTTTACTCCTTACTTGAATCTACTGCAATCAAGGATGGACTGCTTCCAGAGATATGGAAGGTGATGCTGTCGGAGTCATCCGGTTCACTCTGGGGATCGGACGTTATCCGGTTGACAATCTGCCCTGTTCCCTGGATGCTTTGTCCGATCTGAATGCTGTCTCCAACTGGAAGTTTCAAAGTTAGATATATTCCAACATATCGCGTTTTGGTTAAGTTGGTATAACATGTTCGTTTCAGTTGATTTTATGCCACTGGTTTAGGATTTGTTAATGTGACATATATATTTTGAAAAAAGTTTTAATTTATCCTTGTATGCGAGTATTTTGTAAAAGAACATAAACATCATTACGTTCATTGTGTGCAAACTGTTGTCATATTGATTAAATTAAATACAAATGTGCACAAGTATTTGATAAATAAATACACAGTTAAGGGTAATTTCAATAATAAAGGTTCAATACAAAATCGTGGGACGTATTTAAGACAAAGAAGTCATTAGTAATTTTCTGTTTGTCATAAAGATCGAACGTATTAGTGAGATTGTAATAACACATTCACTGTAACACATTGGGTGTATATTGATTTAAAAGATAGGATTAATTAGAGACGAATTAAAGTTAAACATGTCGTACGGTTGGAATCAAAACTGATAGGCGGGTCGACATCTGCATAGAACGAAAGACTAGCCGTTTAAGACGCGGTTCCAGTTGTTATTCTATCGCTGGACTTCACACAGCTTATTGTGTAGCTGTATGACTCCCCGGCATTCGCGCAGTAATTGTTGATGTTACATGAGTCACAGAGACCGTTTAAGCATGCCCTCTTTGTAGATCAACAGATCTGTAAGAAAGAGAGGTTTTGTGACGCATTTACGCATTTCTTTGCATGTTTTGTGTTTGCCGCGAAAAAGAAAAATAGTTGGCGATGTCCACTTGTTTACGCGAGTTCATCGCTTCCTTCCTTGTTAAGATTAGAATGTTATCATTTTACTTTAACTGCTCATTATTTCCATTATTTTTTTATACTGTTGCACTTTACGAGCTGAGTCAAACCGAGAAAACTCGTGTGTGTGACATGCTTACATTAGTCGCCATTTGAGATTCCTAAGGATTGCAGCACATACATATAAATAAGTGGCTGATATGGAGTGACGCCCATTGAAATTCAACTTCAACAGTGATTTATTTTTTTTTATACACGGTTTGCAACAAACAAAACACGCCATAAGACGATTGCTTCACTTCGAATGTGCATTATTTCAAATCATAAAAAGAAATGCGTCTCACATATGTAAAAATGAAAGGATATTTAACAAATAAAGTTAGTTGATCCACATGAACCCTGTTTTCGAGACTAGCAAAACAAAACATGAAACCTACTTTCTTACTCATATTGATTGTTATATATGTTAATGTTTATATTTCTACGTTTCGAAACACAAAGTCTCAAACTAAGACTTGCGTCAGGCTTAAAAACGTTACACAATTTGGAAGTAAACCTTAATGCCACTTACTGTTTGTATAAAATGGACCATCGTTTACGGTGCAGGAATCGCAGTCCACAAGCGAGGAGCAAGTGAATGCATCACAGGCATATGTGATGTCACACTTGCCGGTAACGGTCCATAACAACTTCTCTATGTCCGTGTTCTCGTGCAGTGAAGTTATGGAGGGAGAGTTGGTCACGTAGCTGTCATCTGAAACATAAATTATAAAACTATTTATTTATTATTCATCTTTTGCAATTTGTTAGACTATCGCACCATACAATGTTGGCGCTTATAAGAACATATTTTCTTATGCTCATGTATAAAGTATCATATTTATTTTTTATTTCTAATCATGGCAGAATAAAATTCGCTTTAAGTTAGTAGAAAATTCATGAAAATAAGTAAATGGCCTGCTTGTTGCAAAATACATGACAATGGTTAAAGGGCATGACAAAATAACCTGTCCCGTGTAACCAGGATGGTACAAACTTTTCAATAAATATATTAATGTTCGTTCTTCTTTTGACAAGATTTATCAAATTCCCAAGAAATAATATGGATATGTAATTTCACATAATGGCTTTATCTTAAATTGCAATTAAATTAAAAGTATGTCTGCATGGTTCGCTTTGTTCATAGTATTCTTGTAAAAGATGTCCAGTTTGCCGAATAGCATACAACACAATTGTATTTACATGCTTTAAATCCATATAGAACACTAAGAACTACTGCTACAAAGTAGATGTGTTATAGATAAGAATGCTCACACATTGTGCTGTGTTGTACTTTACATTCTGATATGTTATAAACATTTTACAACTTACTATGGTGCCTTCAATATGAATGAAGAAAACGACAACATGCATTAATAATTATTATGTATTCACGACAGAGTATTTAATATCCAGGCAATGGCATGTACTTTGCCGTGTATATTCTCTCACAACAGTGTACCCTTGAAATACCATACATGCATTCGAATTGGATAATGTCATAATACAAATCACAACGTTTACAATTATTACATTGACTTCGCATTACACAAATTAGCAGAAACACTGCTCGCTACGTTTGAGCATTTAAAAGTTAATTTAGTATTTCATTATAAACATGTATTCATATTGGTATCCCGTGTTAGTATATGCAATAAAATCAAGCGTCTTACATATGCTTTCAGAAGTTGCAATAATTGTACATCCTTCAAAATTTACTAAAAGCATCTTCAATTTTGCTAAAACGACAGCGTTTATAGTAACAATGAGATAAGGCACAACACATAGCCATGATGAAATTAAGGAAGTAATGAAATAACGTTTAAAAACGTTCGAATAAGCAAGGTACTTACATAAAGTTATAGACATGGTTTCACACGCGTTCTCTCTGCGACGGTTCCTTACACATATACGCGCGGTGGTGGTCGAGTCCGATGACGTCACGCTATCAGATATTCTTATCTCTCCTGAAGCTAAAAGCAAGCGTTTATAATATGATCATAAATCGGAACACGCATTGTCTTTTTATCGAATGCATGACAAGTAACGTGCAGTAGAAGTCATCAAATACAATAAAAGATGTTAACAGTTAAGAATTAAAACTATTTATTATTTATAACTAATCTTATTATGTAATGTATAAACATAATAAAACCGTCTACGAATAAAATGACAATATCATCCTTAAATGCACGATTCAAATTGCATTTTCCTCTAGTAAACTCCAGCATGGAACAGAAGTCACATAAGCATCGTATATGCTTGTCTTCTAATCCATGAAGTTATATAATTTGTTATATGCACATGAATGTTATGTATTATATTCTTAACAAATGAATATGTTCAACTTACTAATTATTTAAAGACATCCGTTAGTAATGATGTAATCGTCCGTCCGTCCGCGTATATGTCTCACGAGCGCGTTCAAACGACTGACCGTCCGCATGTACGTTCACATGTATGTCCATTAGACCTCCCGTCGGTATATATGCATTTCTGTCTGTTATTTGATAAGCCATAATAAATATGTTATCATAAAGTACGTACTCGAACCTACAGAAACCCACGAGGGTGAGCTGCTACCCTTATAAAATCGTGCGAAGTCGTTTTCGTTGATGTTTTCGTCTACAGGGTCGCTATACCCTTTGTTGATCACACTGCCGATGCTGATGCTCTTTCCGACACTGACGCTGTCTCCAACTGTAAACAAATCAGCATCAGCACAACATGCATTTGCGGAGCGTACGTTTATAAATTTAAGAAGAGAGCCATCAGGGGGGGGGGTCTTCTTTTCTTCAAAAATGCAATCGCAAATTCTTACACCACTTTCGCGACAATAATGCATCAGTTTAGCAGGGATACATTGTAAATGACACCTTCTTTTTGAGATAATGAGATAATGATGAATAGGGGAATATTTAAATCGTAGTTTAGATTCCAAATCAAACTGTGTCATGCATATAATGTTTCATTTCTTTCTCAGTTAAAAATAACTATAAACTTAAGTTACACAGCCGTTATATTCTACATATGGCAATCATGTAGCTCCGATCAATCGGTCAATGTCCATCAAAATGTACCAATACGTTCTATAAAATCCGTATAGATTTATCAATAACAATGAACAAATATCACTACGCTTTTTGCGGTAATTGGTAATATTAATTTATTAGTTTTTCAGTTGATTTTTTTACAAAGTATATAAATGTTCGTAACGGATTTATTTCTATAAATCGAATTCCACGCATGTTCGGCTCACTTGAAAAAAGTTCGGCTTTGAAAATGTAGTCAAACGTTCAACATATGAATTCCAAAAAATAAAATAAACATGTGCACGCACACATTAATTACATGTTAATAACACATGATGAAACTTCTATAAAATAGAATGTGCCCTTACATTTTGAATCGAACGTTAACGTCACATCGGCGTCCGCAATAAACGTGAGGGTGTACGAACCGCTGGCAGTTTCGCTGCTAAAACCCGGAAGAGACTCCTCGGCGTAGCAGGATACTGAATAGGAGATGTCGCCGTCGTTTGCACAGGGCGGAGTGCAAGTTCGACACGTGGTAGCAGAACACTTCTTTTTGAAGATGGATTTGCCTGAAATAAATTCCCATCGTATGACTGTATACGGATACTAGCTACGCATGTGTTATATAGCAAAAATAATTAACCTTAGAATAATATTTGACGAGAAGAAGAGGACATATGTGTCGTGTTCTGAGAAAACTGGACAAAATGCATGTGCGTTAAGTGTCATCCCAGATTAGCCTGTGCTTTCCGCCTAAACTGGATTTTCGCTAAGAAGAGACATCATTTATACGAAAAATTCCATAAAAGCGGAAATTGTCGTCCCTGATTAGCCTGTGCGGACTGCACAGGCTAATCTGGGATGACAATTTACGAACAAGCATTATGCCCAGTTTTCTCGACACACGACACATATTTCTTTCTTTCTCTTGTCAATAACTACAACGGGATGATTGTAAACGATCCATCCGTTTGCTTTAATCGAAAATAAGATGTCCATGAAGAAGAAATGGCGGAATGTTGTTGACACTTATTGTTTTATTTTTATTCAAGTGAGTGTTTCTTTGTTTAATACATCAACTTTTACCAATACTTTATTGTTACCACATTCTTTTTTTGGCATGTACACACTTTTTTTTTGTTTACAGAAAACACACTTATTAACAAGTTTGTGAAGGGAAAACATTTTTATATTGACTGCTTACCAAAGAAACTATGTTATGTTCTGTCTATACATACGTTCAATATCAGTAACATGATCCAATTAATGTGAATATAAATGTGTTATGAAGGTGGCGAGCATAAAACTTTCTTTTTCATAACAGTTATAAAGAATATTCGCAACAATATGTGATTTTAAGTCAATATAATGTCTATGTAGGATTAAAGTTAAATGTAATGCACATATTAGTAATTTCAATAAGTGAACAATTGTTTTTTCAATCTAAATTTTTATTTTAAACGAAAACATCCGTTTTCAGTTTAACGTTAGATTGCTGTTCGTTGACTTTTAATGTCTTAAATGTTACCAAAAAAGCAGAACTCGTAATCGCTTGAAGCCTTATATTATCATAGCTGATTTGATACGTACACAACTACGAAGTGTCTCTAAAGCATATACCGGAATTTTCGACATTACACGACTATATGAAACTTTTATACAGATTATGGTTTCTTTCACTTAACGTTTATATGCTCGAAATGAAGTTGGGATACGGTTTATTTGACTCAAATTTCATATCTAGATTTACTTGTTACAAGTTCTTTTCAATAAAATTGAGATGAATAGTATAATACTTACCACTCATTCCAAGATGCCCACTGGGATTATCCAAACTGCAAACGTCGCATTCCTTCGAGTCTGTGCAAGTTCTGGTACATTCTCGTGGACACATTTCATAGGTAACGGGAAGCACATCCCCTTCAACCAAGGTTATGGGTTCGCCTCTTACGCTTAAAAAAAGATAAAATGTATTAACGTCGATTGATAATATGAATTATATGCAATAAGTCATTTATCATTTTTGAAATTCACGTTATCAGTATGTAAAAATATATGAACACTATGGCAATTTTGTAAAGCAGTTGTAAATGTAGATGAAAAGTGATAACACAACAGATTCTTGAGCGGTTGTTGGATCCGGCAAATTGATCCGGAATGGGATCATCTATGCAGGTAAGGTTATTCGTTATGACAGAACACTGGAAATGTATTGTATTTATGAATTTAAAAAAGAATCAACTTCAATCTTAACTCACAAACTGTTGTGGGTAAATGTTTCAAAACAAGGCTATATATACTGGAGATGAAGCAATAAGAATAATATAAGAATACTATAACTCAGGTCAATTGGCGACGTTGTTAGCCGCTCGATATAACACATATAAAAATACTATCATTGTTGAAATACTATTAAGAGCGAATTTTGGCATATAATATAATATAAAAGACCATAGATTGTGTTGACAATACTAAAAAGCTTTTATGATCAAAAAGTAATGTCGGATAGACAAAATAGTTATAACTACCGCGAACAAAGTCAATCATTTATATTTGATTGCTTGTTTAACCAGGGATCTAGAAATAACATACGTTGTAGCATAACTAGTTATTTACGTGAACAATATTGCTCTGTGAAATTATCAGACAGTGTTAACACATTAACTTTTGTGCGGCATGAAATGTACATTTTTTTTTTTTAATTTAACACGTAAACCGTGTCGGAAAATAAAAGCTGGAATGAATGGAAATTAGGATTATAGAGGGCAAGTGTACATAGAAATGTTTAAGAAATATATGCATTTATTCATCGTTATGTATCGTCCAATAAACAGCAATCGATAATATTTTCTGTCTACAAGCTATAGCACAAAAATATCTGTCAAAAAGGGAGGTAGATTTTATAATTATACTTCATTTTTATTCACAATGCTAAACTCTCATAGGCCATCGTGCCATAGAAATACTGTCAGACCCAGCGGGAAAACAATTACTGTCCAAAAAATACTGTCGCCCGCTACCTTAGCAATCACGTGCGGAATGGTAAAAAATAATACTGTCCCATTCGCGCATGCGCAGTACGCAGTTTTGCATTTCCGTTGTAAACAGACGACCAAATCTGTCAAATCCGAATTTTTATTTTCTGTGATAAGAAATTGACTATGTTAAACAGTGTACTTTTATTATTGTTATCAAATACGAATGGTTGTTCATTGCTGAAATTAAATACAATTATTGAATATTAAAATTGTTCATGGTTCGTATAAATTGTTCATGTTTGAATATTTTTGTCGGTGTAATAAAATAAATATTACATGTCTGACAGGGTGACAGAGCATTTGTCAACTTTCGGAAAAATACTGTCAACATCGGCTTCGCCTCGGTTGACAGAATTTCCTCAAGTCGACAAATTTACTGTCACCCTGTCAGACATGTAATATTTATATACTGTTAATACATTGATTTCCGTAAAGCTTTTGATAAAATCAATCACTATGTACTATTCCAATCCCTACAAAAAGGCATAGATGATTTTTCTTTACATGTTTTACTTAATATGTATAAATCACTCTATTCATGTATTAAAGTCCAAAATACTAAAACACAACCCAAACGACAGACTGTATTTTCACAAGTAAACATGACAGAGTTTTTTTTAATGTAATATTAGAACCAGGCAAGGTGAAACAACAAGCCCGACGATTTTTTTACTATTTATCGATAAATCGATTTTAAGTAAAAAATGATGTTCTGGCATATTCATAACTAATGAAATTCATGACATAATAAGTCTAATGTCCGCCGGTGATGTAGATGGTTGTGCCGAAACAGCAATTAAATTACAAAAGCAATTAACTTACAACAGCAATTACATGTTATCGACGAATTTTCTGCCTTAACTGGAATGAAAATTAATCTCTTAAAACAGAAATAATTGTGTTTAGAAACGTCGGACCCTTAAGACATTACGAACATTGGAATTTCCGTGGCACGCGAATAAATACTACCTCTATACATTAATACATGGGATGAATGTTTACGCTAAAATTATCCTGGATGTGTCTTGTTCATGGGCGTCTCCCATTATGTGTTACCTACTATGTCACTTTTATAAAATATTGGTGTAAATAACTTATTATCCCTAATCATAGATACTCTACACAATGTTATAAAATGTAAAAAGCGTTAGATGAATCTGGAAGAAACTATTGGGCTTCAAAATTCTTAACAATGTTACTTCGTTATGGCTTTGCATATGTATGGATAAGTCAAGATTGTTAGAGTTTGAGTCCAATTAACAGTAGTTTGGAATTCTGGTACGTAGGATTTACACAGGAATACGTTCGGACGAGTGTTTTAACAGCCACGCATCAGAACGTCAATGAACTGTTTTTAGCGAATTTCCAATCGAGATAACGGAAAATTTATTTCCATTTATTCAAGGTAAGACAACTACGTTGCCATTGAAATGGGAGCTATATTTGACTATTTTTACTTATAAAACGATCTTATTAAGATCGAATAAAAATGACAGTTAAAGGTGAAATAACAATATTTTAATTTAAACGAAATCATAATGCAAATACAATTTAACTAAAACAGTATACTATTATAAAATACAAACTCCCCATGTATTGTATTGAAATCGTCGGTTTCTCCGAAAACTCTCATCGCTGTGTACCGCGATGCATGTTTAGAGATCTGGGGCATTTTGCTAGTATTGATTCACGGAGACTCATTTATAATATTATCATGTAATAATACACAATATAATATAATAAAATCTCAAAAATAGTTTGACGCTCAAACCAAATTACTTTTAAATCGACTTATGTGCGACTTGAATTCGACAATTGTAACCTGATGGATTTGTTGCTTATTTAGGCTTAGCAAATGTTATTTAAATTATATGCATTGATATAATTCTAATCATGATATAAAATTACAAGTGTTTTATTTAAATCAAGTATTTGAGTTAAAGTCAATGATCACAAGTTCATAAAAAATCAAAAACAAATAACTGTGAGCATTGTCCCATTAAAATTTAAATTGTGCTATTAATGCACAATTTACATTTAATGTAATATAAAAAGAATGATGGACCAATACTTACATACAAGCGTTACAGTCTAATACAGAGTCAGAGTTATATCCACATTCAAAGGAGCAGTCCACGGTGCATTCATAGGTGTAACTACACGTTGCTTCAACTGCTGACCAAATGGTAGTCTTGGCATCAATGTTCTCGTGCAGTGACGTCACATCGGGACTGTTTGTGATGTTGGTACACGCTAAAAAATAAGCAACCGACTTTATACTGTCCATAAAACAAAAATATACAATGCAATCAAATAAAAACAAAGTGGTAATACTAGTAGTAGAAGTAGTAGTAGTGGTAGTAGATAATTTGAACATATCAAAATAAAGACACAAAAGATCGGTGTCTACCTAAGAGCGTTTATATGAGACTTTTTATTTTAAGCAAGCGGAAACACATACCAGAATTGTATCGCACGTTCCCGAAGTTCACCGGTAAATTTACATTAAGAGCGGTACTTTCTTGACTGACAATAAAGTCATCACACAACATTAAATTGATTGATTTCCGTACTTGGATTGGTCTGTTTTGAGCAAAACTAAAAAGGGCACATTTTAGAGTCAACTACCATTTAATTTATATTATAATGAACAAAAATAAGTTAACTCACCACATGTCCTGAAAGCAAATACCCCCACCGCCAAACATAATGTTAGTTTTTCCAATTCACCCATTACTCGTGTCGACCTACCACTGTCATTTCAAATTCTACGTTTAAAGCAAATATCAATTTGACAGGGTAGTCGTTATTGAGCTGAAAACGTTTAAGGTTACAATGTATATACGTGGGTTGTCGCCGAAATATTCGACGTTGTGAATATTTTTTTTTTTTATCAAATTGATACTTTATTGATTGTGCTTAAAGACAAAACAATTTGTGACAAGCTATTGGTTTTAGAAATGTATTAAAATCGTGTGGAATATTAGAAACGTCAATCCGGCAAACGAAAAATATTGTTGTTAGATAAAAAAAAATGTATTTTCACGCACATTTTCCCCACTCGTATAGGAGAGAGTGCCGTGGATATGTGTTTGCACGTCCATTTTAGTACGACGTCAAACTCACGATGTCATTAACGTCGATTGGTGACGTTGAATTGCGGTAAAGTTTTGTGTATATTGGATTATTATAAATATGAACCTTAATGTGACACGTGACTTTTGGAACTACGATCCAGAAGCAAGCAAAAGTCTTCAATATAAAAACGAAGAACGCGCAGGTCTGCAGATCTGGCGAAAAAGAACATGTTTGTGTTTTCATGGACATGGAAGGGATTATCCTGATTTAAAAAGATCCAGACAGGAGGAGTTTCAATTCCAACTAATAAGGTTTTATAATATTAATGAGTTTAGTCAGAAAAAACAACAACAAATTAACGCTGGGCTATGTCTTTTTGACCACAATTCATTAGTGACCCTTATCTCGGTCGATATGCTCGATTTTCAGCTGGTCAGCAATCGTATTTGCAGTGCCGTTCTCGCCTCTGTGAAATGTCTGGATGTGTTCCGAGTGTTGACGATTTAACGTTAACGTCACAAATGTGCAATTGTGTGCGCCTAACTTTTGTTCTGAGCCATATTGTAGGACCATAAATTATTGTATTCAACGTATCATAATAAAACATTTTACCGTTTGTTTAGATATCAATGAATTACTGTGATCGACACAGTGTAGCCGTTCAGATAAAAGATACTAATTTCATAAGAAAAGTTGAACAACTTTTGAGACAATCCTCGTGTATGATAATTAATAAAAGTGTCATTCTGTGAGTGCCAAACTGTCAAGGTTAATTAAGAATGGCTTTATTGTTTTACTTTCAGAAACGTATCTTTTTGTCATGGACTAAAGGTCCACTTATTTCCTTTTGAATAAACTTACAATTGGCGTACTCAAGTCTTTATCAGATGTAACACTATAGTTCCTTCTAAAGAAATGAGTTGTTTACCCCAGGTTTGATTTACCATTATCTTACATGGCATTGAGTGTACAAGATATAAATACCAGGCCACGTGTGACCTTCAACGAGATAAATGAGCCTCGCTCTGTGAAAAAGGGGTCTAATGCATGTGCGAAAAGTGTCGTCCAGAATTGGCCTGTGCAGTCCGCGCAGGCTAATCAGGGATGACACTTTTCTCCTAAAGAAACTTTCTTGAAACGAAAAATATCATAAAAGCGGAAAGTGTTAGCCTGTGCGTTGTACACAGGCTTATCTGGGACGACACTTAACGAATGTGCATTAAATCACCTTTTCACAGAATGAGTCTCATTTATTGTACTATAAGTGGGCATATAACTGACTTGCATTGTACGATTATATGTTTTATAAGTACCTACAGCAAGTAAACTACATAATACTTCATCTCGTTTTCCTTCAAACCTTTAAACGAAATTCAAAAATGTATTTTGACATTTTAAAAAATCACAAATAAACCACGCGCTCTATTTTCGTTACACCGCTTAATACGTGAGATCTGAGTGCAATTTATTATCGACGCTTCCGCGCCTGTCAATCTCCTGTGAATTACCTCTTTATCGGTTGATTAAGTTTATATAAAAGCGCAAGCACGTATTGTTTCTTATTTTAAAACGAGTAGGTATTCATATTAATTTTGTGGTATTGGATACATTTAAATTAAAAATAGCTGGGGAAGAGTTGAAACTTTTCGTGGCAAATCACGGATCGGTCTATAATAACGGACATGTTTTGAGGCGCACATTATGCCTCAAATTCTCTAGCATTTCACATGCACTAACAACGTGTGCGTTATTAGCAAAATCACGGTGCAATTGAATTGTTTAATTTGACAGATATATCGGTTCAATATGTCCCCAAATCAGATTGTGAATACGGTTTTGGAGCGGGAAGTAACCAATTTAGACCTCGATAAATCAATCACATAAAACAAAAGCCGGCATAATCTACTTTTGATAGTTTATACCATGGCTCAACAACCCAGTGTAACCTAATCTATATTTCAAACTGATAGGTCTTGGTTGTTGTAATAGAAACACACTGCGGCCCTGAACTGTGAAAATGTCGAAAAGAAATAACGCGGTTGCGTTCAACAATGTCGACACTTGATCTTTAATATACAATTTAATAGTGTCGTTTTGTAATACGCATGGCGCATTTGTAAAACTTATCGATTTATTTTATTTATCGGCAATAATAAAACAATTATAAACAATTATAACGTTTCATTGAAAATTTTAAATACAACTAGTAACGTTCGGAGCTTTTCACAACGGGTGGCGTTGCCAAGGCGCTTGCATGGCATTTTAAAATACTGTCCGAGGAACGTGTGGTCGCCGCAAAATTTGTTATCAAAATATTGCATTCGTATTCAATATATCAAGAAACAAGACACTGACTATACACACGAGTTTTTTTTAAAACAATGTTTTTCTACTATAACTGGTAACGATCACAACATCTGCGCAATATAAATCAAAATGACAAATCATTCGTCAAAATTAACTTTTAACAACTAAATAAATTATATAGAACAATTATATAAGAGTTTGGCTAACACATTGTTTCTAACGAAACTATTTTGTTGTAGAATTAGGGCATGCAATCATTACAAGACCTATTCTATCTTACATGGATATTGGAGACAGAACCGAGCTATTAACTTGACATCTCTTTGCTGCATATCGAGTATGTTCTTGACGAGGATGTGAATTATTCAAGAGAATATTTGAGTATATTTGAGGGGAAACTTTAATTTGGTAAGAAAATTGAAAATGTACCTTTTACTTCAAATCGATTCAATATAAATCTCTATTACTATTTTATTGTTTCTTGAAGTTTAAAACAAGTATGAAATGTTTTTGAAAGCAATGAAAATCCCCTCCCCCCCCCCTTAACAAATGAACAATAACAAAATTATGGCTTGGTCGCAACACAATAATTGTATGATTATACTATGTTCACTATTATACTATATGGTGTTTCCTGTTAACAATGAACACTTTTCCTTCAACAAAGAACAATAAACACGTAAGTTTTATTTATTTTGTATTTATCATCAAAGAATTTATTTGCGATTTACAGAAAATAACCAATAAATACAGGAAGAAAAATCAGATAACCCGCGACATCAAATAGTTCGTTTATAACGATTAAAGTATACAAGGAACAAAATAAGTATGCTGCATTTGAAACCTCTCAACGAGTAACATTTCGTCACAAAACACGGAAGATAACATTTTGACGTCAAATGCATTTAGTATAACACGGAAATAAATGAGATTAATAATATAAAGGAAACTATAAAATGCAGATGCGCTGTCTTTGTGCCCTTTAAAGAATGACTTCAACAGGTTATATTGATGATACTCCTATTGCTGCTGATGATGATGCTGATGATAATGGAGCTGCTGATTCTTCTTCTGGTAATGAAAACGGTGCAGGTGGTAGTAGTTATGGTTATGATGTTGGTGTTTGAGCTGGCAATGATCTCAACAGGTTGTACTATTAGTAATCATTATGAAAATACAGATGCAATAAATGATATTTATAATATAAGTGGTTCATTAAGTATGAGAAGGATATCAAAGCTGCCAATTAAATGGCTAAAATACCCTCAACAAAGTGCTATGGAATAGGCTTTTATTCAAGCAAAACATTGTATAGTTCGAGCTAGAAAAAAATGAATAAGTATTAAAACTATATAAATAAAGAGAATCTTATTTAAAGTTTCTATATTGCTAAAGATTGTAGCATATGTTAGAGGCTTGAATCATTTTGTGCATTTTATTGTCACTTATGATGACAAACATATGTTTTAAATGTTGTTCGTTAATACAATAATAACCTTTAATACGGGTCTCTTGTTTCAATTGATACCGTTTAAACATTTGGTTACTTAAAATAAATAAAGCGATGCACCTACCTTTCTTGCGTTGATTGATTTGGTTTCGAAAACATGACAATTTGTAAACGCTGTATTGCATCGTTTTCAATTACGCATTTTATAAACACGGAAAATATTTTAATGTTTATCAGATGGTATGTCAAAAATATACATTTCAAGGCTAAAAAATAATATATAAACATGTGCACTTTAAAAAAAAACGTCCTAAATCTGAATGGGTGTGCGTGGTTTGGTGATAGAACAAACAAATTATTAAGTATTTTGAATGTCTTTCTACCAATCAGTTATGTAAAGTGACAAACAGTTTTGACTTCCTTAACACGTGCGTTTCATTTCTTTACAAACGTGCCGGTATTTGTTACGAACACATGTTTTCGAGTAGAATTTTTTAGTAACGGAACTATACAAAATCTATCTATTCTCAACGATGATTGGTACATCTTGCTATGGAATACTCTTGGTTTTACTGTGTGGAGTGTATTTATTCGGAAAAGGTTCGTTGCATTTTGCGCTTTTCTCTAAGGTGGCATTTTTGAAAGCGTTATGAACGCCTGAACTTAAGATACTTACTACAGGATATCTGCATATAATTCGTAGGGCTAGTACTTAAGCTACGCTGAATTACTGTACGCCAATGGTCATAATTAAATCAGGATAATCGCTCATCTTTCTCAAGGCTTGCTGTATAACTGTACATCCATATTCATAATTATATAAGGATATTCGCTTATCTTCCGTAATGATAGGAACATAATTTACGTTATCAAACTTGCCAATAAACAACACAAACAGACACGCCTGTTTATACAGCCAAATAAACTTGTATAACTTAAGAAGCATAGTATAATAGAAATGAACCGGCTCTGAGAAAACCGGGCTTAATGCATGTGCGTTAATTGTCGTCCGAGATAAGCTTTAGTATGTATGTATGTATTTCTTTTGACCTTGCAGTCAAGGATAACCCATGAAAGTGCAAGCACTTATTTCCAATCGGGTCCTTTGGTTTTTGCTGAAGAGTCAGCAAGCAGAAGAGACAGTATCGAGATACAAGGAATCCGGGTGCGATACCTTAGCTCTTTGCGAATAGATCCCTTGGTTCTTGTACGTGCTCATTGTATAGCACCGATAATTACCTGGGTTTCATACCAGTACATCTCTAGTTCGGTTGGAAACACTTAAAGCATTTCTGAAATGTCCAGTGTCCCGGCCAGGGATTGAACCTGGGACCACTGGAATGGTAGACCAGAGTGTTACCACTCGACTACCGCACCACCCGCACCACGTAGTAGTACGTAGATGAATTAAGCCCGGTTATCCAGAGCGCTGAGTATATTTTGCTCGTTCGCCGATTGTGTGCTTATCAGTTCTGTTTTGTAAAAAGTGCATACGCGGAAATGTTATGTTAACGATGAATATAGATTGTAAAAGAAACGCATGTGAGAAATGGTGTTTTAATACACGGGTAAACTCCTACATATTAAACATATAACATTGTAACAATGTCGCTTGAGGATTTTTGCAATCGAATGCACAATATATCGCCAAGGTAAAATGTGACCAGCTTAGAACGCTTTAAGTCAATTATGATGAATTGAATCTACAAAGAAATATTCAATCAGCTTTCAAATTCTTTATTGTTTTAATTTAATCGACTTAATTAAGATTTAACTTTGAACTGTCATTACATAAAATGAAATAAGAATACACAATGAATACTTCTTTGAAAAGTGCTTTAAATAATTATTGCAATTAATACCTAAAATGTTTGGATAAAAAAAACACGTACACTTACACATACATTTTTGCACTTTTTGTAATGTGAATGCACAAGTTACAAGAAAAGACCGTGAACTTCTATGTTTGATAATAATACGTCGATGACAAAATTTCAGTTAGCAAAAAGCATAATATTGTATTCACATGTGTGTACTGTCTGCAACACTTGACGCTGTATTTGGGTTTCGTAATAATCCCACCAAAATAATCCGTGCAAATCAGTTTTGATACTAACATGTAACGATCTGTTTCAAAAAGCCAAATGTACGTATATTCACCGTCGTTAATTACTAGGCATAACATGTTTTGAAGATATCCAATGCTTTTTTTTCCAAATATAAAAGCATTTATTTTGCTATTGACATAATATGACAATATGTCAAGTAAAATAAAAACCATATTTATTCCGGTACCCGAACACACATTACATATATTGTTTTATGTTTCCGCGACCAATATGGGTTCAATATTCCAACATACCAAAAATACCACTAAACGGCTTGAACATCTTTACATTGTCTTGTAGTTGTGTTCAACAAAATGCCTACTTACCTTTTGAATGTTCAAAGACAGATTCACTCACGTATTTCATACTCGATACTTGTATTTTTATTGAATGGTTCCATCCCTCCTATTACTAAACAATTGTTTTTTTTTTCAATGACAGTTTCAATCTCTTGTATTTCTAAACAATTTTAGTTTCATTAACAGATGTCATTCCTGGTATGATTTACTAATTGTAATTTCATTGCTAGGCTACATTTTTATTATGTTCCTTAGCAATTGTAGTTTCATTGACAGGTTACATGTTTTATTGTATTACTTAGTAGTTGTAGTTTCATTGTCAAGTTACATCCTTTGTATGACTAAACAAAGTTTAGTTTCATTGACAATGGACATCACTTGTATTACTGAACAGAAGTTTCGTTCAAAGGTTACATCCATTTTACTACTTAAAACATTAATAGTTAATTCAAATGTAACATCCTATGTTATAACAAAACTAGAAATGGCGCGGCAGATGCCGACGCGTATCCCCACGCCGCAGACATGGATGGTCGAGATAGACCGTGTTGTCATAAGAGATGTTCAGTATTAAAGTGACGTCACGTCAATTTGTGAATAAATGAAGAAGTTATGTTAAAACAAAATTTTGGGCCCACCCCAACCCCCATTCTCCTCTATCTTCTCCTACACTATTAGCACTAGAACCTTGAACCTTACACACATGGAAGCTATGAGCATATGTGCGACGGTGCACTATTTGGAATTTTGATCTGACACCTGGGTCAAAAGTTATTATCATGTGCGTCGCAGGTTGTTAGTAAAATGAGTTTTTTTTACCCATTTAACCCATTTATTTACCCATAACTTTTGACCCAGTGGTCAGATCAAAATTCCGTCACCGTCACCGTCGCACAAATGCTCATANCATAACAATTGTAGTTTAAACGATAGTGTACATGCCTTGTTTAACATAACAATTGTAGTTTAAACGATAGTGTACATGCCTTGTTTAACATAACAATTGTAGTTTAAACGATAGTGTACATGTCTTGTTTAACATAACAATTGTAGTTTAAACGACAGTGTACATGCCTTGTTTAACATAACAATTGTAGTTTAAACGATAGTGTACATGCCTTGTTTAACATAACAATTGTAGTTTCATAAGAATGTTACATCCCTGGTATTACTAAACAGTTGCAGTTTCATTTGCAGATAACATACCTTGTATAACTAAACGATTTTAATGTCATTAATACGTTACACCAATTGCATTAACAAACAAGTTTTGCCTCATTGAACGGGTTACACCCCTTGTATAACTTAACAACTGTTCGGTTTCATAGGTAGGTAAAATCCCTTGTATCAATTTCATGTTTCATCGCTTGTATCACTTAAAAAATGTATTTTCATTGACTGGTTACATCCCTTGTATAACAGAACGATTGCATTTAAAGTATCTATTGTATTACTTAACCATTGTGTTTGTAATGATAGCTTACTTCCTATGTTTAATTTAACGATTGTACTTGTTACAGCGATTGTACTACTGATACATGTTGTAATTGACATACAACATCCCGTGTAAAAATAAACAGTTCATATTTCGTTGACTTGTTGCATCCCTTCGATTTACTGAACGAATGTAGTTTCACAGGCCACATCCGTTGTACGACTTAAGAATTGTAGTTTCATGAACAGCTTACACCACTTTAATTACTTATCAATTGTTATTTCACTTACATTTCACATCCCTTACATTACTGAACGAAGTTAGTTTCATTAACAGGTTTAAAACATCATACTGCTTTAAAACTGTTGTTAATGACATGTTACCTACCCTTGCAATGCAGTTTCATTTACATGTACATATGACTTAACAATTGTATTTTCAAGACAGTATACATCACATGCATAACTTAACAACTGTTATTTTATTGACATGTTAAATCTCTTGATTCACTTAAAAACTGCATTTTCATTGAATCAATACCTCCCTTTTATAAGTAAATAATGTTGTTTCCTTAGCGTGTAGCATCCTTTGGATTTACTCAACAACTGTAGTTTCATTGACAGGTTAAATCCCTTGTATAAATTAGTAATTGAAGTTGCATTTACATAATATATTCTTGCTTGTTTTTCTGACCATATGAATTTCCACCGACGACTTGTTATCCCCTTGGTCCAACTGGGCAGTTGATTTATGATTGACAGACGGCAAAGTAATATGCATAGTCATATTTAACAGTTAAACTCCCTCCAAAAAAGTTAGCTCCCCTGTTCTTCATTCCAATATTACAGATGCTTTTACATACGTCCTGCCTGATGCGTGACCTTAATTGACACCATGCATAAACATGTAACATTGTGCAATGTGTCCGTTGCCTAGGTGATGGGGCCTGCCAGTGGCCAACTGCCGTCCGCGACACGCAGTGGCACAGCTCACGTGGGGTGATCACTTTAACTAGCACCAACATGGACGGGTGGGCGTTTCAGCCAGGGGGCTCCATCGGTACTTCAGTCTCCGCCTGGGAATGTTTGTCGTCTGCCAACTTAGCCACTGACGGCACGCTCATTATGTTGTAAGACGTATATCAAATCACATGACACTGAATATTTTATCTTATTAAATCACCCGCCATGAAAAACTCATACGTTAATTCGGAATGTTAATATAATTTTTATTAATTCATATTTTAAAAATGCATAAGGTCTTACAAAGATTGTCAGATTGGAAGAAACTTTTGCAATGTTAACCTTACTCTTTGGACTGTCAACAATTCGACTGTGTGTGTAATACAAAACAAAACCGAAACCTTTTGTTTTATTGTCCATTATTTAATCTACTTCTAATATGACTTGCGTTAATGTCTACACAATGTTTTTATTTTAAATAAAGTTACTTTTTACCTTACAGGACACGGACCTCTTTTAATCTTATATCGACGAACTATTACGCATATCTGTGTATAACATTAACACAAGTGACGACCGCGTCCTATCAGTTCTACATACGCCACGGTAAGTTCTCAGTTCGAAAACATTACAAATAAGCTCACCGTATAAAGTTCTACATCAATTTGCGTATATTCATCATATATAGTTCTACGTTAACCTGAGTTTGTTCACCGTTAATCGCTTCTTCACAAACCGGAGTAGTTTCCCCTTATATCAGTTTTACATCAAACTGAGTATTTTCTCCTTATATCAGTTCTACATCAAACTGAGTATTTTCCCCTTATATCAGTTCTACATCAACCTGAGTATTTTTCCTTATATCAGTTCTACATCAAACTGAGTATTTTCCCCTTATATCAGTTCTACAACAACCTGAGAATTTTCCCCTAATACCAGTTATACATGTACATCAAACTGTACATCAAACTGAGTATTTTCCCTTATATCAGTTCTACATCAACCTGAGTATTTTCCTTTATATCAGTTATACATCAAACTTAGTATTTTCCTCTTATATCAGTTCTACATCAACCTGAGAATTTTCCCCTAATACTAGTTATACATGCACATCAAACTGAGTATTTTCCCCTTATATCAGTTATACATCAACCTGCGTATGTTCACGACACACGACATGATATCTACTTCCACATTGTGTTGTCTTTTACGATCAGTTTCATAATAACGACAGAATTTCGTCTTTATTAGCTATCTTATATTTTAAATAAATCAAGGTCCGTGCCTAGTATATAAAATAAGATTTGTTCTTCCTTTTCCCATAAAGTGCATGGCTCATCCGGAGCATCGATACACTGTGACTGAACAATCCATTAAAGAATGCCTTTCAGAAGTATACTGTTATGACCTCATTAAACTCGTGTAACGTGCACGAAACAAGAATTAGATTAAAGAAAACGATCACTGAGTATTATTTAGGCTAATGGCGTCATCTAGTGAAAGTTAAATATTGTTGAGCTATAAATGGCACTTTTGAGAAAATATATTTGCGATATTTCAGAGCCTCATCCGAATGTGGGTTACGAGAGATTGTATTTGTCCATCGCGAATAATGTAACAGAACCTAGCAGGATATGCAATTACACGCATGGGGCTTCCGGTCCGGAGTATAACATGCTCATACGAGTAGGTTAGTATGGTGTTACTAAGTTTATTTGTTGTTTCTCTCTTACTTATGACACAACCACGACTATTAACTGATGCATGAACACCAAAAACAACAAGTATTATTACTAACCCACCACCCCCAGCACCACCACCACTACAACTTCTACCATCACTACTACTACATATTATATTACTTCAAAAGCAACCACCATCGCTACCGCCACCACTACTATTACCAAATGCGGCGAAACCATGATCTACTGTCATTTCGTTTTCAGGAAGTGAAAGCGCTGCTAAAGTGACTTGTCCCTATTCATTTCTGGGTCGCTATGGTTACACACATTTCTCATCCAGAGGGTCTTTTACTTGCAACGCAGCGACATCCGAACTTGACGCGTGTACAAATACGCAACACATGAAGTTCAACTATACAACATGCTCTACCAGTGTGACATTCTCACGTAAGTGTTTTTTTTCTCCTAGTTTTGATGACCAGTTTGTGATTTTGAAGTTGATTGAATTGAATGTGTTCACAAACTCAAGCATATGATTCATAGCTTCGAATGTCGTATCGCATTGTGTGCAGAAATATTGGGTATTGTGTAGTTATAACGTCATGAACTAGATAATGTGGTAAAGATGCATGGTGATTTCTTACACGTGTTATGATTAAAATAATTAAACTGCATACATATGTGTAGTAAGGGTATAATCTGTAGATGTCACTGTAGTTAATTATTTCAGAGTCCGACACGGTGTGGTGCGTACACAACGTATTTATTAACGATGCAAATTACGTCACAACGTTCAACGGAAATGACGCAGATGGCGTTATTGACAACCTTAACTTCTACAGATACGCATGCATGGTAAGTGATTTAATTGTCCAGTTCGCTTGCTCAATGTAGGTTCCATGAGCGTGCTCCCATCCGTTATTTTTTGTAATATTGTTTGCGGCCTATTTGTCCTACTTGTACAGTGTCTGTTATGCATGTGTTGCGCCCATAGTTTGCTTTTGTTCTGCATTCAGGCCATCTGGTCGAACGCCAGTGCCGCTTCCGTTTCACCGCAGCAGTGCCGCTCGGGGCAGACGCCGGCAGCGTTTCCCACAACGAATTCCGGAATCATCATTGGTGGACAGATGAATACGTTATCTTCACGAGGAGGTATGTATGTCTGCAGATTGACTTATAAGTTAAATATTTCTGCTCGATTCCATCAAAACCATTAAGGCTTATAGACACACTATCGATTCCATTGGTTTCGATGGACTACTGCATGACGTGTTTATTAGTCGCGCAATGAATTAAAAATCCGAGTATTGCGAATTGGACAACATAACTTGTCTGTGGACAGGTCATGAAAGCATTTCTACGGCCGTTCAGAAGTAGGGGCAGTTGTCACCCCTGTAAGTATATATATGCACTGAGCCATGAAAAAAACTGCTAACCAAGAAAAAGCGCTTGAAGGTTTGGTACATTTCATTATGGGCGAACTTGTTGTTACCAAACCCGTTATTAAGGTTGTTTTAGTACAAACCCTTTTTAGCAGATATTCATTTTGCGTTTTTTTATTTTTTCCTGACGTAAATGTGTTTGGACTCAATATTTATTACTTGTTGTGGAAAAACGAAAAGGAAAATTAGTTTCTTTTATACCTAATGATAAAATATGACATTTCTGCGGTGAAATAACAGCAGTGAAAATAAACAAATTGTTATTTTCACCGGTGAAAATAACACATTTTTGCTGGAATGATGACGTCATTTCGTCAACAAAATGACGTCATTTCGTCAACAAAATGACGTCATTTCAATGTATTGAGGCACGCCACGGGAGAAAGGGTAACTGTTCAGCGAAAGGGAAAAAGCTGTTAATTATTTTGTTAAAACAGGGGCATAAAAGAAACAGAAAATTTGTTCTAGTCAGAGTAAGATCGTTTGTTATTTCACTCGTAATCATAGAAAAATAATGATTCACTCTTGGCTGCGCCACTGGTGAAAATATATTTTCTATGATTACTCGTGAAATAACAAACGATCTTACACTGACATGAACAAATATCCTCTAGATCTTAACTGTTGGTGAGCGCACTCATTGCAGTATTTGTTATCTTTCACGCATATTGGAATAAAGTGAATTTTAATAATTTCTTTTCGTGCATTTCAGCTACCTGTCGTAAGTTCATTTTGTTTTCAAGTCATATACAAAATAAGCATGCAGCAAAACCGGGATTTTAAGAAAAGAAGGCAGATGTATGTAAATCGAATATTAAACGCATGAACATTTCGTTGACATTACTAAAATATGTATAACATTATTAACTACAAAATGACAAACACATTATTTTCATAATATCTTATTTAAAATAATAGTCACACAATTTTACACGAAGCAAATTGTAAAGCAATTAATTGATTTTTTTAAAATAAAAGGTATGCCTTATATTTCGAATACTACCAGAAAAGTGTGAAACACTCAGCAACCCGCCACGTGGTATCGTTGCCATAGCAACGAGCGGCGGTGTGACGACAGCGACATACACGTGTCAGGCGAGTTACACGTTGTGGGGCAACGTGTCACGTGTCTGCCAGGCAGACAACAAATGGTCCGGAGCTGAAACGTTCTGCAGTACGTACTGGTGTAACGAATATGATAAATGTTTAAACATTCAAGCACATATTTTTTCATTCTGATATTTTGAGTTTGAAACGATGTTTTTTTCTTCATCGTTTTTGAAATATTACTGAACACTGAAAATCCAGTCAGAAATGTCACTGCAGGGCGACAATGTTTCATACGACAGGTATCTTAAATAGTCTCCTTTATTTTCTGTATATGTGTATTTCTAAGTTTCTGAGGTCCTTATGCAGACTGTGGGTTCATTATGTGTGGACCCGGAGTGTGTCTCAGCAATGTTAATAGTGGAAATCGTAGTGTGTTTTTGCAATGTGATTTTTTTTATAACAACGCGTTTTGCAAGAATATCATTACAGATATACTAATTGATTCCAATTGATTAGAAACAGTATTAAGAAAATTGCAAATGTATACGGACACTGTGGATGAACAAAAAGTGCCACGTGACCCCAAAAGTCAACGTCAGTAGGCGTTTTACGAAGGATAACAGCCGCACCAGGTAGGTTTTTTGTCGCGTGGTGTGAGTTGCTTTGGTTTTCGAGAACACTTCGCCACAAATTTTCATTGTAGAAGCAAACGCCAATAGTAAAACAAACAAAAAGTTGGAGATTACAAAAATAAACGATCACAGAACTAACTATGCGTTACCGGACGAACTTATATTACATTTTTCGCATAAACAAACGAAAATATGTATCGGATAATAAATGTACGTTTAAAGAGTAGAAACTTATATTAAAAACGTCAGTAGTAAATATAAGAATGGCAAACGTCAGTAGCCAAAAATGCAAAATACTTAATAGGTTGAAATTACTTTCTCGAAAAATATCGAAATGCATCGCCTTCAATGCTTTTTAATTTAAAGTCGAAACTAACAGTTGTGTCTATATTTGGAAAAACTATTTTTTCGATACAACATTTCAAATTTCCTTTTTGATGTTTCCAATCCATAAAAATTAATAAATACACGTGCAATGTTTTTATTTCAAAACGGGTTTATTGCAAAACCGATTGTTAAAAAATATATAATCGCAATAAGTTACTCCAACCCGTTTTACAATAAAAAAATTAAGGCAAGATTCTTTACTTTTCAATTTAGCCGTACTAATAAAACCTTTTAGATATAAAAATGTATGAAAAAATATGTTCTCTAAATGTAAGAGGTCTAAACAATGATAATAAAAGGCAAAGTATGTTCAAATGGTTTGAAGAAAATAATTATACGATATGTTTACTTCAAGAAACACATGTCTGTAAGCTAACAAAAAAGAATGGCGATCAGAATGGAGTGGAATAAGTTTTTACAGCGGGAAAAAAAATCAAATAGTGAAGGTTTAGGAATTTTAATTAAAAAAAAAGACAATGTAAGTATTGGCGATTTTAAGGAAATAATACCCGGTAGATTATGTACAATTGATGTCATTATAAATAACCAAGAAATCACGTTTATTAATATATATGGTCCAAACAAAGATGACATAAGTTTTTTTGATAAACTAGAAACACATCTGCTGCAAAATATGGAAACAAATTATATAATAGGAGGTGATTTTAATACAATACTTAATCCAATCCTAGACAAAAAGAACGGCAAAAAAAGACACACACATAAAAAGCAGAAACAAAATAAACTCCATACTCGATTCATGCAATTTAATTGACATATGGCGAGCACTTCACCCAGAGCAAAAACGTTACAACAAAAGGGACCTGGTTATTTTAAACTTAATAATTCCATGCTTTTAAATGATGAATATCAAAATCAAATTAAGCAAGAAATTCATAAAGTAGTTGAAAACAACACAAACTGTAACCCAAATACTTTGTGGAAAGTCATAAAAGGAACTGTTAGAAACATTAGTATAGAAGTTGCTACCATGACTAAAAAACAAAACCAGGAAAAAGAACAGAATATCATCAAACAATTAGAGTCACTAGAGAAACAAATGCATACAAATAGTGATAATGAATCAATACAAAAATTAATGAAAGAAACACAAATAGAGTACGAAAAAATTATAGATAAAAACATTAATGGCATGCTAGTATGAGCAAGAGCTATACACATTGAACATAATGAGAAAAATACCAAATACTTTGCAAATCTGGAAAAAAGACATTACGAAAGTAAAACCATTCATAAGTTAACAATAAACAACAAAGAAGTAACAGACATTAACGCTATTATGAACGAACAAAACACTTTTACTCAAACCTTTATAGCAAGAAAAAAAATATTGATACGAATACTCCAAACAATTCACATTTCTTTTATTATAATATTAAAAAACTCACAGAAACTGATCAACAATCGTGCGAAGGCTTTCTCACAGAATATGAATGTCTTAACGCCTTAAAATTGATGGATAACAATAAAAGTCCTGGTTCAGACGGTGTAACAGAAGAATTTTACACAGTATTTTGGGAGGTAATCAAAACATACTTTATCAACTCTATAAACCATTCATTTGTAAATGGACAATTGACTCAACTTCAAAAACAAAGTATTCTTACTCTGATTCCAAAACCATGAAACAATCTTGATGCACTTGATAACTGGAGACCTTTGAGTTTACTAAATGTAGATTATAAAATAGCGACCAAAGCAATCGCAAACAGAATTAACAAAGTTATATCATCTGTTGTTGAATCAAGACAAACTGGATTCATAAAAGGAAGATTCGTTGGCGAAAACGTACGCACAATTTTTGCAACAATACATTTTCTGAATAACAATAACAAACCAAGCCTACTTTTATTTGCCGATTATGAAAAAGCATTCGACAGTTTAGATCATGACTTCATGTTTAAAAGTCTCAAACAATTTAATTTTGGTGCTGAACGCATACAATGGATTAAATTATTTTACACGGACATAAGTACCATTATTATTAATAATGGACATCTATCTGAACCTATCCCTATTCAAAGGTGTAAAACAAGGCTGCCCGTTGTCAACAACACTTTTTATATTAAGTATAGAACTAGTGTCCAACTTTATTGAAAAAAATGAAGACATTAAAGGAATAAAAATAAAAGAACAGGAAATAAAACAAACCCTTTTTGCAGATGATACAACCTATCTGAAAGATGGAACGCTAAATTCGTTCTCAGCACTGATAACACTATTCAAGACTTTAGTGAAGAATCTGGACTCAAACTAAATTCACAAAAATCTATCGTTATGCGCGTTGGCTCACTTAAAAATACACAAATTATATTTAACAAATACAAACATTTTACTTGGACCTCAGAAGAAGCCAAAACACTGGGTTTTTACTTTACAAATGATGAAAATCTCAATATAGACAAAAATATTCAACCAATATTGCAAGCCTTCAACAATTGTTTAAAACAGTGGCACCACAGAAAATTAACACTTCTCGGAAAAGTCACTGTGGTGAAAACATTTGCTCTACCAAAACTAATGTACACATTGTCAGCGCTCCCAAACCCAAATCATGATATAATACAAACAATTAATAAATCTATATTCCAATTTGTATGGAATAGTAAACCTGACAAAATAAAGCGAACAACTCTTGTTAAACCCATTGAGCAGGGAGGGCTCAAACTCACCGATATTAACGCCTTTTTATACGCAAATAAGGCCAGTTGGGTTAAAAGATTAACAGACATTAATAATACAGGGCAGTGGAAAATTTTCTATCAGAATGAACTTAATAAATATGGTGGAAATCTTGTATTTGAATGTTCCCTTAATGACAAACATATTAATTCAAATTTTAAAAATGTATTCCTCAGAGATGTAATTTCTTCCTGGAACAAAATTAAATCAAAAGAAACAGAAGGACATGTCAATAAAACGATTATATGGAATAACTCGACAATAGCAAAAAATAACCAACATACCTTCTTTTACCAAAACTGGTTTAATAGGGGTATTAAGTTCCTAGAACACATTTATGACTTTAGGTCAAAAAGCTTTTATACATTCGAAGCTTTTAAAACCCTTTATGAAATACCGTCAACAGATTATCTTAAATATTACACACTAATCAAAAGTATTCCAATAACTTACACACAACAACTTTCTGAAATGGAATTCGTCAATTTCGATAATAACACATTACTTGAAAAGGTACAAAAAACAAAAACAGTGTGTAAATACTTATATAATCTACAACAAACCTTAGAAGAAAATAAAACCAAACAAGAACAGAAATGGGAAGAAATAATGTCCTCCTATGAACACAGTATAGACTGGAAACATGCTTATATAACACCATTTAAAGCCACCATAGATAATAATTTACGCAATTTTCAATACAAGATTCTGCAATGCATATTACCAACTAATTCATATTTGTATAAATGTAATTTAATCTCTTCAAGTATCTGCACCTTTTGTTCAAGTTGTAAGGAAACAATTATACATGTTTTGTATGAATGTAATTCTGTACAACCGATATGGCGGGAGCTTACATTATTTTTAAATAGTAAACAATTACACATAGATCTGAATGTAAATGATATTGTATTTGGTACTAAAAAAGGGGGCAATTATAACCAAGTGATAAACTATATAATTATTCTGATGAAGTCTTACATATTTAATACTAAATCAAAAGCCGAAAAGCCAAATATTGAGACCTTCAAAAATGCTCTAAGAATGAAAATTATATTAGAAAAGCAAATTGCTTTTGAAAAAGATAAAATTGATCAACATAATAAAAAATGGCACAACTTTGAAATAACACCTTGAAAGAATCTTGCCTATATCCTCATCATCATAGGATGTTTTTTTTTATCTTGTTTATTTATCTCTCTTCATTTTTCCTTTTTTATGAAAATTTGAGAAATTAGACAAACAGCTTATGCCTTTTGATTAGTTTTGTTAATGTTTAATTAAACTCTACCTCTCTCTTATTATTTAAAAAACAGTTTCTCCCCCTATCTTTCACTCTTTACCAAAATGCTATAGCATCGTCTCAAAAATGTATTTTCTGTTGCTTCATATGTATAACGTTGTTGTAATTGAGATGTATGTTGAAAATCAATAAAAAAAAAAAAAAAACAATGCCATTTGGCGTGCATCATCCTCTTATGCGTATATATACTTGTAGCAAGTTTCAATGAAATCCACCAAAGCACTTCCAAGATATGGCTCCAGACACAAAGTCCCGGACGGACGGATTGACGGACGGACAGCCGGACGGACGGACGGACAACAACAAAACAATATCCCTCCGCCTCTAGCAGGGGATAATAAAAAGTTTACACATGCACGCACACACTGATGGACAACAGACAAGATGGTATCCTAAAAGATTCCAATTAGCAATATGTGCTCAGGTGAGCTAAAAATAACAGCTTATACTTTTACTGTCACATTGCATGTAGGTTTTCTTATTGTATAACTTGTACAATAAATGAATAATGTTTAAATTGCTTGTTTACTTAACTTTTTATAGAGTGAATAAACGGAAGTTTCAAATGTATACACTGACAAGGAATTTTTAAGTATTAACAAAAAGTCAGGCATAATCCCAATCATTTAAACTACAAATACAAAGACCTTGAAAACTGGGCTTAATACAGGTGTATGTTTGTGTCAGCTAAGCCCAGTTAAAAAGTTTGAAGAAACTGAAACAAGGCACTTTCAGCTTACATTTGGACACTAATGATTAGATGAAACTAACTTGAAACAAACATACAGTAAGAAACAAACATACAGTAAACACTGTCTGGACAGCACAGGTTATCCCGTACATCACTATGCATGCCTACATACATTTGCCTGTCCAAACTACACAGATAAATCTGGGATATCAATATGTATACATAGATACATTAGCCTGTTTGGACTGCATATGTAAATTCGGGCCATTGCTATGTATACCTACATACATAATTGTAACATTACAACTGGTTTTTGCACATCTTGCCACAGTTAAGTACATAGTTAAGCCTCGTTCTGTGAAAATGGGGTTTAATGCATGTGCGTAAAATGTAGTCCCAGATTAGTCTGTGCAGTGTGCACAGGCTAATCAGGGACATCACTTTCCGCCTTAATTAGATTTTCGCTAAGAAGAAACTTTATTTAAACAAAAAATATCATAAAAGCGAAAAGTGTCGTCACTTTGATTAGCCTGTGCGTACTGCACAGGCTAATCTGGGACAACACTTTATGCACATGCATTAAACTCCTTTATCATTGAGCGAGGCTAAATTATCTTTTTCAATGTTGACTGAGGGACATGTTTTGTTCAGTACCCACCATTTTTAGCCGTGGGTAGCATCTCCTGAAGTATTGGTTTGATGCCCATTAACTTCACGGCCATAGTCGGGGTGGAGAGCACAAAGTCACACTGCTCGATGTCCTCTCGCCGTATCAAGTTCTGCTTTATCTGAACATGGATGGACAGAATTGGACAATCGGCCAATAGACCAGATTTGATCATCTATGCTTAAAAACACTGTTTTGCATAGATGTCTTATAAAAGATTTGTAAATGAACAACCCATGGGAAAGACGAAAAAATCTTGTCGGACACGAGGTCCGATAACTTTTAAAATTTGTCGGACCTCACCAGATTTTATCGGACCTCGTTNGTTACGCCGGGTTAGTAAAACGTGTTATTATTATGACAATTGTCATGTGAAGACCCAATATATGTACAATAAGCTTATTTGATATTTTGTTGTCATAATTAAGCTCCATTACAAATGATGTAATACGACCTATTCAATTACATATATACTATCAATAGTTATTAATATAATTATACCTATATTTAATTATACATGTATGAATTGTTGCAATGAAACGTATTATTTTTATTTTTTGTGTGTAAAATCATGAATTATTTATGTTGTAAACACTGTATGCTTACTTTGTCCACTTGGGCTTTTGGCCTTCTGGATGTGTTGTTTAATAAACAATATAGCCAGCCAGACAGACAGTTTATTTCGACTTGTGCAATTTACATCGACAACAACACATAATGCAAACAATCCAGTTTGTCAATTGTCAAAGTTTTATACATATTAACAAATCATATAATTATCAAATAAAGTGGCGTGACTAGGTCACTTGGTCAAAGTATCCTTTCCCCATACAATACATGACCATATAAATCATTCTATATTTAACATACCAACTTTTTCAAATCTCTGGTTAGCGCCTCGGCTAGGCTAATGCAAAGATTAAGGAGTTTGAACCGGTTGATGGCTTGCCTAACCTCAATGTTGGGTCGGAACAAAAAGACTAAACGAAAATAATCACACAATACACAGGTGTAAATAAACATAAACTTCATATCATCTTAATTCAAAGATTAAAGAAATAAAAGCGAATAATACTTCGATTTAATAACAATTTAATTTCTTAGTTGTTGAGAATAATCAGAGTAATATTATTACAGCTTTCAAAGTATACACTAAATGCCTTCGTGCTAACAATATTTCAGGAACATGTTACTGGATTCTATCAATGTCAATCCATTAACAGCTATCTTCTTTTTGATAAACTCAGTTTATTTAGATCTTTTTGTTTTATTTCAATAAAAGTTATCAACATTGGTATAAATTTATGATCTAATTCAAGCGCGAAGAATTACTCCCAAACTTGTTATTGACGTCGTGCTCTTCATTTGTATCTTTCGTGTACTGCTATTCCACTGAATATGTTATGTCGCATAGAAATCATATAAGCAGTGCTTGGCATTTTGCCGCTGATGAATAATATGAGGATCATGCCAAACAAATGCCCTAAAAGTGCGAATGCGTCAGCTGCTATTATTTTATATCAATACATGCTCGATTAAAATACTGATACCATGAACCAATTAGGAGCAATTCTGAAACTCGTTTTATGAAAAAATATAGATACAAATACATATAATAATGCGATAAATAATTGAATTGAGAACGATTGCTAAGCACAAACAGAATTAAGTTGCTTAGTTTATAACAGTGCGTGTATTAATTGACATGAAAACTATTAAATATTTTTTAAGGTTGGGGACATATTCATAATCAATGAACACAATTAAATTACTTGGTTTATAGAAGTACTCCAGAAGAACTCCTTAAGCTATTGTGGGACGTGTTATTAATGATCTTCACGTGTTTGGAAGGATGGTCTTGATAACTTTCAATAAGCAATTTACCCGTCAAAAGGGCCCTCATGGTTCGCCCACTGGAATATTAAATGCTCCCCACGTCTTTCAATCAAAGCGGATTAATGGATACTTTGATGAATGCTACCGGTGTGAAATTTTGCAAGAAATAATTGTATGCGTCATATCAAATATAAATTATATTCATATGTACATTTCAGAAGTAATTATACAGTTTCTTTTAGATGCATGTGCATCAATAACACATCCTGTTTCTTGTAGGTGTTTAGAATTCAAGTAAAATAAATTTCCTCAATATAATTCAAACAACGAACATTCAATTCGTATGGAGAAATGATACTGCATAAACATTACCAGGATATATGTTTTGTTCGCATCCGCTACTCTTGCCTATACAATACTGGGCAACTCATACAAAACAACTGTATAACTAACAATGAAACTCCAGAAAAGTTATGCCTAGGTCGCGATATAACGCATACTTTCGTTAATTAAGTGCTAATGACATAATGACAAAGCGCATTGAGCCATCCCTAAAAACGACAAAAGCTCCATCTTGCCGCACTGTCTTGTAAAGATGTATCCGATAGTTTCTTTTGAATGTACTTCTTTATTGCTTGCATAGTGAATAACGATGGGCTATCCCCTGCTTCTATGTAAATGGGATCCAATACAGCGCTTATGGCAATCAGTTTGTATTTGTTATCCGGAAAATCATTATATATTCATTGCTTAATCATACAACGTTTTAATGTATGATCATATTCATGCCACTTTAATACATACACGCACTTTGTAACGTTTGTTTTTTTGCTGAAATGTTTCATAACAAAAAATGCCGATTATAATTTAATGTTTAATGATCATTGTCTTTGTCCCTAAAATGGAACAACTGATGCGTATTTGAATAAATAACATAATTATAATATTTTATCTAACAATAACATATTAATGATAAATGGTTAGCGTAGTGAGCTGGTCATTTTCAAATTGACATTATTCTCAGCAACTAAATTTCGTATCGCTATGAGATTATTTGGTCAAGTATTACCAGCATATTCATTTTTTATCTTAAAGTTGTCCATGTACAATCTCGTGTCGATAATACTTGATAGTGTTCAACAATAATTAATCTCGATAGAAATCAAAGACCGGAAACGTCCGGCAAGGTTTGAGGTAAAAGCACTTGAAACAAGACTGTTGGGCTACGCATTACGAATACGAGAGGAAACAAGGAAGCTGTGTTCGATATAAACTGTTGTTGGTTCGTATGAGTTACGCAACTTGAAACGTTGAAGTGCACAACGTGGTGACCGCGTCCCGCCATTGACCTAAGACACCCACGGAGTTCTCGTGGTGTTGCAATTGTTCACACGGTAACCTAGTTTTACTTCATATTTCCCATTTCTAACTTATTTAACAAGAACTTGCTTCTACATAATTGACTTGAGTTTTCCTTTTCCTTTATTTAATTTGAAGCAAATTGTTATGCAAATTGATATCACATGGATACTTCATTGTTTTCTTTATGCGTGTTGTAAAAAGCGTTTGATAAAGGGCCTTAACTAGTAAGCAAGATGTATGTGTGTGTAAATCAATAATGCTCCGGTTAATGATAAATACATTCCTGAAGTAGTTTGTAATGCAAGGTTACTGCCTGTCCAGAAGAATCAAGAAAACGATCGTGTCGGTTAAGCATACATAATTCAGTTATAACAGCTATTTGTGTACTCATTAAACAGTGGTTTAATTGTAAACTAATATTTCCTGAAGCAAAACTGTTCATAACATGTGTATATACTTATTAGTATATGACGTAAATAAGAATTACATTCAATCTATAATTAGATGCAAATGGATTCAAGAATTAAAGAGTCTTTAAGTGTAATTGTTTGAATCGTACCTTTGAATGGAATTGTTTAGAATGCATTACGATGATCTGTTGTTAAAATTATATGCTGATACCTTCTGAAATCGTGTAGACAAGATGAAATTTAGTCGATGGCTGTGTTTGAACTTCATTTTCGTCAGAAATGTATTATCATTTTGGCGTGGAGCATATATTTCATTGAGTAATTAAAATGCAATTTTATCGAATTTAAATAATATGAACATGTATTAACCCTTGAATAGTGTGGTTAATTCTGGGCTAAATGAGAGGGTTTTCCGCGTCATTCAATCGGTTTAAACCTCCTTTACTTTTCATTGACCATGCCAAGACCGTGCCGCAGCTATAATCATTTGTTTGTATAGTGTTGTTTATTGTTACGGAGATTGGTTAATTGCCTTAAATTTAATGCTAAAGAGTGTTAGTTAGAATGTTCCTCCAATGTTCTGGAGTTAATTATACAAATGCAGTACATGTATATTGGGACTGTTCATTCAGCAACTCCAATACAGTTTATGGACAATACAATAATTAATTATTTAACTATATTTACACAACCAAGTGCTTTGATATTGTAATTGAAACAAATATGAGTATGTATCTAATATTGATATTTTTAAGATGTTATAACGTTTCTTTTATTGTAAACGACATTAAATGCATATGCGATATTAAGCTGTGCAATTCTGAATGCTTTGAACATCAAAACCATATTGAACTCGACGTTAACTTGTTTGACATTGTTGTTCCTGGAAACCATGATTCAACAAAACTTAAAAGTCGATATATGAATGCCGCCGATTATAATTGCGACCAGCTGGACACAAACCCTGCAATTAAACGATAAATGAATATGATTTTTAAACTCTCTCTCTCTCCGTCCTATATTGCATCCCTCTATTTTCATAAATCTGATTGTACATTTGTGTAACTTTTCAATCTTACTTCTTTATGCAAATAATACATTTATATTTTTTTACCATAACGATAATGTGGTCACGGTTATAAGGCGTTATGGGAGTGCTCCCTAATTTGGTGTTTATTATGTGCTACTGTTCTGCTTCCAGTTTAAAGTTGGACATTTGGAGCTGGTTCAAATAAAAAAATTGTTTTAATTGAATCGCACGTAATGACCGGTATGTAATTGCCATATGTATACTCATGGTTTTGATAATAATGTGTTGTCTTATTTTTAAATGGTGTATGTGTTTTAAATTTGCAATCTTCTTATATGCATATTAAACTCATATACAAAAATAAAATGTGTCTTTTTGTGGTATAGAACTTCAATAATATGTAAAAATAAATCATTTTATTACTTGGCATTATATGTAATATAATTATATAAGTACAATTACACGTATTCTTGATGACATTTTGTAGAACTAGTGCAATAAAATTAACCAGTTTTGTATAATTAAAAAAATACTAGTAACAAATAAAACAACGTAAGTCATATACTGAAGAGTATATCATTGTATTTTGTTTCTTTGAATTACTAAATTATATTGTATTCATATTCCTATCCATATGTATGCGGGTTACACAGCGTAAATGCAAAATGTTATACTAAAGTAGACCAAGTTGTTAGTTTCCAATAAAATGAATCGTTTGAGTTGCCAAACATTGTGGCATCTGATTGGCTTACATTTTGTCTTACACTAATTTTATTCGGGTAAGACAACAAATTGTATTAAAGTCGTATTTTATAGTACTTACTTAGTCATATGAACAAGAGAACAATCAATCTATTTAGCTCTTCAGATTTCCCCACGTCTTAGCCCGGTGCTTAGCATATGCATCCAGGTCGCGGCGCTAGGTGTTTCTTTGCCTTTGTATTTCTGCGCGTTGGCTCTTACTTTTCCCTTGGGGTTTTCAGGTGAGAGACTGCCTTGTCGTTTTGAATACATGCTTGCGAAGGGTGTGGTCTATCCATCTCCAACGTCTCTGAAGGATTTCTTCTTCAACGGGCTACTGTTTTGTTCTTCTCCATAATTGTTCGTTGGAGATCTTCTGTGGCCAGTGGATCTTGAGGATTTTCCTGAGGCAGGCGTTGAGTACAAATCTTCTTCATGATGGTGACAGTGGTTCTCTAGGTCTCCAGCTACATTGAGGAGTATTGGCTTCGAGATGGTTTTCAAGAGCCTAATCTTGTTGGTGATGCATCTTGCGTTGGATCCCTGTTGTTCTTCGGCTGCTGGAAGGTTGCTAGTGATTTACCGATGAGGTTTCTGAGGTCTGCATCCGTTCATCAATGGTTGTCCAGAATGCTGCCGAGATAGGTGAAACTGTCCATCTTCTCCAGCGCCTCGCGTTGGACTGTGATGAGTGTGTCGTTGGCTGCGTGGGTCTTGAACACCTTGCTCTTCCCTCTGTTGATGGTGAAGCCCGGTCTAGCTTAGTTTCCAGCTACCATGTTTGTTTTGGTATATAACAGCCAGATCGACGACAAAGTCAATGTCTTCCAACTGTTTCTTGATTGTCCACTGGATTCCGTTCCGCTTCTGATCCGTCGAAGTCTTCATGGGCACTATGGTTAGTTAACTCGCTTAACTTTAAATAATTGTTAATCAATACTTCAATGCACACACGGTATTAGTAAACGTGTTATAAATGTTACAGGGGTAAGCTTACTCTATACTTCAAATTAAGTGTTTTGAAACAGCGTGAAAGCTTCTCAGACCGATTGGTACAGATATGCGACATGTTTCCGCATATATTAAGTGCTGATATGTCACTGCTTCATAAACAAAGAGACGACACATGCCCACACAAGATTCATATTCCTTATTCAAACCGTCTGTAGCGGATGCGACTGATATATATTAATCATACGGCGTGCAAATGGCTTTTACATAAAGGATATTCGTTGGATTTGTTGGAATATCGATTTAAGTTCTCGGGTGATCATACACAATATACTTTTGCTATGATCACGCGTGAATAAGAATCGAAATTCCACCGAATCCAACATATTTTGTTTTAATTTTGTGCTTAAAAATGATTTTTTTTGTGAATTTTCATTTAAAAATAGTTTCGGTAAAACAATACAAAATATTTATGATATTCAATTTTCATTGTCACTTTTTGGAACAGTGAATTCACTGATGTTTCTCTATAAACCATCGCAAAAGCATAAAATAAAATGCAATCCATTGATTGATAGTGATGCAACTAATGTTAGGATTCCGTGTTTAATGGTAATCCGCTAAATTACATATGATAACAGTTAATTGATATACATACAATTTAGATAAATAAAACATATAAAACACGTCTAATGCTGAATATAGCGATATTCATCTCGTGATACATAAAACGCCGGATATTCTAGATTCGGTTTGAGTAATACGTAAAGGTAACATTACACTATACAATCGATTAATATATGGCTATACTCCCTTAATAAATCAACATATTTAACTCGAAGACATGTTTACAGTTTTGGTCTTTGTTCTAGTTTTATAATTAGGAAATATGTTTAGGGTAATCATCGTTTTTCATTAATTAATCACTGAACTATGATAATGTTAGAGACTATAGTGAAACAGTGCACTGAGGCGGGTTACATACCACTAGAAAACGGCCTACTTAAACGAAGGTACAACAATAGTCGATTTTGTTTTGTGTCGAATTATATCTTAACTACCACATGGAAAACCATATGACACATCTTTTTATTGTTTCAAGCCGTTTAATAAAAGGTATGGTCATGGAGTTCCCTATGTCGCACTTCTATTTTGTTAAAGCTGTGGCTTTTACATTAAATTGTCTAGGGATTACAATTAGTGTATTGTAACCTGATACGCAATTAAAAGTAAACAGCTCCTAGACGATGTATTATCACAAGCCGAGAGGAAATTAACTATAAGATTTAACTTCTGCTTGGTACGTTTACATAACACAATCTTTTTCTGTAGCACGAGTATTCTTGACACAATAATTTGTGTTATTTATAATTGAGGAAAATTACAGTAAACCATTAAAAGTTATGTATTTACGTGCACGTTCAAAGGTTGTGCTTTTATTTGTGTATTTTTTTCAATGGTGTTAGTTCGATTCTAGTATATCATTACACTTAATTACAATCAGTTGATGCGTATTTTAACACGATAATGAAGCAATCCCCTTTTATAGTTTAAATTAAGTATATATATATTTTGTAATTCAAGTACTTTATTGGTTGTCGTTTTGTGTTATTTGGCGAATCTACTAACTTTCAAACCAAAGTATAACATCTCAACATTGTAAGATGATGAGGTTGAACAAATCGCGTGTAAGTGTATGTGTAAGAGGGATGTTCAAGCAAACATAATGCATGTAACACTTTGAGAAACAAAACATAAATACTCCCATAGTTACCTAGCGTATCGACCAGAACATACGCTATATACCAGTGTGTAAATGTTCGTCACACATGTTAAAGCTATGTAGTAGACAGTGCAAAATATATCAACTGAGCGTTCCACTAGAAATCAAAAGTCATAAACCTGTACTGACACACATGCGTGAATAGTATAGAATAACCTTGTGCACCCTGCGTTGATATGTTCCTGAATGACGCGTTGAACGCAAATATTGTTATCAAGTAATGGTTAATTGTAATATTATTTAAAAAGCAACACAGCACAACTACAAAACACTCAGAGGGCTCATACGTGTCCCATGAGTTTAACATCAAAGTAAACAAAAAATAAAAGCTTTGTCTTTCATCAAGTAATCTAAGCCTATATTGAACATAATGGACGTTATATGAGGTGTAAAGATTACCACACGTTGCCGATCGGTGTACCAATCACCGACAGGAATCAGACAACCTACAGAAGCATTGCTTAAACTGGTCGAGAATCGCATGTCAAATATTGAATGAGACTAATTATCTATGTTTTCGTAGTGAGATTTTTTTTATCAACGTTTTGTTATCATCACAACTATACAGTATATACTAACACACTAATTGTACAGTAACTTGTTATTTGAATATAATATTATTAACAATATGCAACATATGACGGCATACCGGTAAGACCTAACACAACTGCCATTCTACTTGTCGCCATTGTTGTTGAATCTAAAATGCTTAAATATGCCTACTGCGATAAGTATTTTCTATAAAGAACAAATCACAAATCTAGTGTTTTTGGTGGTATTATAAACTTTTACGGTGATTTCCGCTGCTTATTAAGTCACTGTTTAACTAATTAGATTTTACTAAGGAAAATCTACGGTACAGCGCAATGGTAGTTTGAACCGTTTAATAGCATGCTGAACCTCCCACTAAGCAGTCGGTTTTAGCTTGTGTGTTAATGAGGCTAACGCTAGCAAACATTCCTTCCACACAACTAGGGAAATATTGTTCAGTGTGTTAAATGTTTATATTATTTGATATTAAGCATTGATTTCAAAATTGAATTGTTAAATAGATAAGGGATTTAAATACTAGAATTTCAGCTTGTATATAATACATATTTTTTTTGTAAGAACGTGTATTAACAGCATTGTAATGTTTGTTAATACGGATATTCATGTAGGTGTCGGTGTATAATTTGTGAAATTCGATAAGCAATGAACGTATTAGACGTGTAACTTTGCCATCCTACAAGACAACAAGAATGTATACGCGTATGTCAAGCACGGTGCCTTGCTTCAGTATCGATACGAGGATCTGTTAGTCGTCCGAGTAGAAAACAAACCATTATGTTCTTGTAGTTATTGACTCGCTTAGTATACACTCGGTTTAAAATCGGGGTTCAGGAACTGATAACAAAGTTGGGTCTTTCGATATATTCTTAAGATATGGATATATAAATAGTATTATACATGCAAAGTACATGCAAAACTAAAACAAGCTTATTTTTCAAGTTAAGGATTTTACAAGTTCACTTATGTCCGTATGGGGATCATGTTTATATAAGTAATGCTATTTGTTATACCGTTCTTTGCAGTGTGACACACGTTAAGTAAGAAGTGTTTATTAAGTAATGTTTCTCTTGCAAGTTCATGTTGGATAAGGTTTGAAGTTACCCGCCGTCTGTTCCATATTTAAACCCGTCTAATATTTCATTGACATCTCACGATTCATAACTGCGCCGAATAATTTGTGTCGTGTAATAAATTAAGTATGTTTTCGGAAAACGGCAGTCCATTATATAACAGAAATATGGACTACCGCATATGTGTACTATAATGATAGGTTTGGCTTTTGCATTATCATGACAATATACATAACTCCCATCTTTATTCATTTTTATGTCTTAGTTCTAACGGTTTCCTTTTATTATATTGGCAATCATTCACCTGCCTTAAATTAGGGTTTTGCCGGTATTTAAATTAATTTCTATCCGAATAATGCTTTATTATTTCTATATATCAATAGCATAGAGTTGTGCATAGTTTTAATAGCAACGATTTAAATAAAACAAAACTATAGAACATGACTCGATCTACAGAGGCAAGGAAAGGTATTTATCCAATAGATTATCAGGGCTTACTATCAACTCTATATGGTTTAAATGCCATGTTTCATAAGCCATACTAAGGACTTAAACTGACTTGCACTAAAATAGTGCTTTTAAAATTATTTTTAAATCAAATCCAGACAATCCTAGATTTTAATTCACAGTTCATTGCGTCTTTTTGGAGCACTCACACATGCATGTAGCCATAGGGTATTTTTAGAGACATGTACTTAAAAACACATGCAGATGAATTGGAAATCACAAAACCTCACCCATGAATGGTTAGCAGTATATAAATTTAATGTATATGACTTATAATACCGAAACCAATGTCGATATGTCACACATTTTGGCAACATAACACATTATCTCCAAACTTACAGTTTGCTGTTATAGTGAACTGTACAAGTAATCAAATAATGTTAGTTAAGGTGACTCGGACAATTCAAAATATTGTGATGCGAGTTATGAACGATAAATTGTCTGTGTACCAATGAATATAATTATGATGGATAACAATTTACATAGCCGACAAGAATAATGGGTCTTCCTTCGTGCAATGCGGGATCTGTTTTTATTGGAATTAGCATGCATCAAGCAGAATCTTATGATCGCATGACAACGAACACAATCAATAACAAACAAGCCATATTGTATTGTAATGGCAATGGTATATAATAAGATGATATTCAATACAAGAGCACATTCATACCAATATTTGGTGCAAAAATTGATACACACATATGCTACAACTCTTCAGTCTGTTATTGCTCTCTAAGAAATTTAATGCGTTCCACGTTTTAGCTCATTCACGCATAGAAAAAAATACATTTTAATAGGAGCATACCTGTGAAAAAGCCGTACATGTGAATATATTGCGTTGAAACAATAAGTAATTACATTGGCGTGGTTAACAAAATAAAGTACTGAAGCAGGTAAAATTAAGAATTCAACGTATTGAGAGCGCTTAAATAATCTTTATTGCCGAAATGTGTATGCATACAATGAATGAAAACAAATACAACGTATTCGAACTGAATTGGCAGTGGAATACATGTTTATCAAATTTTTATTAAACTAAGTTGTATTGTCATATTGTATTCGCTTTATAAATGAATTGAATTAAATTACATTGTATTTGAAGTCCCGCGTCCCAGTTAACCCTAGCTTTAAATAGTAACAATATTACTGTAATCATAGTGTTATAATATCAGCATTTTTTCTCATCCAATTTTGCGTGTAACATATTATAACAACACAACATATATTGTCTGACAATACACTATTATTAGCAGTTTACAGAGTGCATACTAGTCAAAACATTGAAAGCAGAATAAGAGATGGATAATAGAACATCTATGTTTCGTATATAAATAAGTTTCGTACTGTTACGATATATTAATTTTAGTTAAATATTAAAGGGTATGAGATTCAGTAAAACAATCGAAAATGACCAATATCTGCGACCATTTATAATAAGGTGAATGAAAATATCCTATGGCGTTGTTTCTGTTCTTGTAAAGACATTTTTCGTTTCTGGTACGTACAATGAGGGCGGGGTTGTAATGAAGGCTCTTATAAAGTTGAGCTGTAATGAAAATATGAAGGAAATTCTTGAAACAAATCTGTTTAAACCCCCAAGCAATATCAACAAAAAATTCGTCGAATATCTTTGAATGGTAATGTTTTTTCGACACAAATGGGTATTTAAATCTTTCAAATTATTACGTATTGGCAATTATTAATATATTCTTTATTATGATATTCAGGAAACAATGTAACAATACGTACATATATTTGCAGGTTACCAACAATGAGTCTGAATAGTATACGTCTTCATATACATAGATACAATCAAATAAAAGCATACCATGATTTTTATGCATTTCCATTATTTCAAAGATAAAATTAAATTGACAATTCATAACATATCTCACACACTTGTATGAAAGTCATTATAACTGTTGAGTACCGGTTCAAGTGCGTCATCTGATTATGAATGAAACAGTAAACACTCCTAATTGACCTGTGCGTGCAATATACGTGTTTGTCGAGAGAGCAACTACCATAGATCAGTGCATATCACTTTCAAGCACACCATGGGGGACTAGAATGTTCGAACGCTTGTTACATTGCGATATCCGGGCCGTAGGCAAAATGCTTTGTATGTATAAAAAGGGAATGGATTTTGTTGAACCTCGCCAATGATAAACCATCTGCGATAATTCGGTATTAAATGGAGATCATATCAACCTAGTGTTGCCGACATTCCTCGCTTACCCACAAAAGGTTCACCGAGTGCATGTTCATGTGCAGTGCTAAAATATTTGAAGCAACATATTCATTAAAACAAACACACAGGTGAATAATCCCGCACAGTTGCGTATTAAAAGGTTTATATCGTTTAATAATTTAAAAAATAGATTTAAAGTTTGGATTTAAATTGTATTACATGAATACCAATCATGAAACATGAATGATGTTAACAGTTGCAAAGAATCGCGACATTTGAAATTGGTGACATTGATAAAACTTAAAAACTAGCATAACTTGCCGTACACATTTGATATTTGCTAGTTATGTATGTTATTAGCTCGTGTGCACCCTAGTGTAATCGCATCTTCTTCACATCAACAGCATCGGAACATCGGCGCCATTATTGTGTTTAACCTTTAAAAGAATCAAAATAAAGATTTGAGAGTTGTCTTTTTTCTTTTCTTTTTTAAATGACTAATGTTGCGTTGGGATGGCGTCGTTACGAATGATTACAATTGTGAAACACTAAAAAAAGTATTCATCAACTTGCTATTCTAAATTTATTCATATTAAATCCAGTTCTTGATTGACGTGTCGAATATTATTTCTTAATTTAATGTCTTTGCGTTATGCCTATGTATCTGTTGCATACTAGTTATAGAATTTACGAACAAACTTACGGTAACGACATAACATAACATCAAAGCGTATGGCAGCATATTAGAGCTGTGAACTCGAGCAATTTATAGAACTACCACAACATATACTAAACATATAACTAAAATTATCATATGTTTTCTGTTAAACACAATTGAACACAATATAAACACATGAACATTCTCCCAAACAAACAAATTGAGGGCGTCCGTGTTTATTTTTCTTGATTTTAATCATGATTATTTAAACGATGTTTGAAGGAATACCAAATGCAGAATTCGCAAAATAAATAGACACATGCAAACAGCAGTCGGTAGTTTTCCACGTGAACGTAAATATTTACGGCGTTAATCATTTATGTAATGAATACAGACTACTGAAGCGTGTTAAGTAATCAACTGGTTTAATGGCACCTGATTGGTTCACGATTTTACGAAATAAAAACCATCTGGTCAAATCCTTTAGATCGATAGGAGGGTTTTAATTTAAGGGCGATACCATGTTCAAAATGATCGATAGTGCTATGTGTTCATGTCCTATACATTTCCGAGACGCTTTGGAGAATTAAAACATAACATAGGTAAACAAGTATAATATTAAATATTCAGTGTGTACTGTTCAGTACGAATGTCCTGCTTAAAATGGTTCTTAAGGTTCTATATTCTTAAATGAATGATGTGGCAGCACAGTGTTCAAATTCTTCTGAAATATTTGTAACTCCGTAAAATTTTCTTTCTGAAAATGCCAATTGCTGAAAGCAAAATTCCATCAATACATCCTTTACCCACATGTTTGCTGTCTAGCTGAATATGTATCTGATTAACGTGATCATTTACCTTTACTTATTTAACGTAGAGCTGGTTATTTCCAGCAAACACGTATCAATTAGCATTTTGCATTCGATGCAGTAAAACGAAATTAAAGATATAAAAAAATATGCTGTAACGGAATATACTTGTTAAAATAAAAACGAGTGTCCCAAAATGTGTTTGACTTGTTAAGCTTAATGACCAGGGATTCATAGTATAAATTACGATGCATGCTCAGTAATTTTTGAGAGATGTAAGTTATAAACTTGAATCCAAATTACCCTACTTAGGCCTCTTTGTTTGTCTATTCGCTATTAATTTGAATATGTAATTTTCTGAATCTCTTTTTGCAATTTGTAGTCGTAATAGTTATATGCTTCACACGATCATTAACCTTTTCTTGAATGTAACGTGGGACTGGTAATTTCCAGCAAACACGTATCAATTAGCATTTGTCATCCGATTAAGTTAAGATTATCAGATATTTAATTAATCCCCGTGTCGTTCTAGATCTAATACGTCATAATATAATAATGATCAATTAAAGGAGATTCAAGATTCATCATAGTGATGCCGTGGATATATTATAAACGATCTGCTACACAACTAGGTACAGTCGTACACCTTGCATGTATTTAGAATTTACATTTAAACTACTGAACCTTTTTACAAGATACTTTATCTCTATTATTATTCATTCAAAGACCTAAACTGATATGTTACGTGTGGGTGATAAAAGTGCTTAGTACAGCTGAAGCTCTACACTGTCCGTCTGTCCGTCTGTCCGTCCGTCTGTCCGTCCGTCTGTCTGTCTGTCCTTCTGAAATTCCGTCACACTTGCGTTTAGGTTTCGAAAATTGGACATAAATTTTGCAATATTGATCAAAGCAACTTCATATTTGGCATGCCTG